>JAGKTI010015240.1:0-14438 GCA_018397915.1 Birgus latro | reverse complement strand
AGAGAGAGAGAGAGAGAGAGAGAGAGAGAGAGAGAGAGAGAGAGAGAGAGAGACAAACAGATGCATAAAGAAAGGCAGATATGGAGGAGGAAAATGTAAACGAAGATGTCAACGGAAGACGAATATTAATAAATAAAACGGAACTGATTATGACTGAGACGCGTATGATTTGGGAAGAAGAAAAAGAGTAGTAGTAGTAGTAGCAGAAGTAGCAGTAATAGTAGTAGTAGTAGTAGCAGAAGTAGTTGTAGTAGTAGTAGTAGTAGTAGTAGCAGAAGTAGTAGTAATAGTAGTAGTAGTAGTAGCAGCAGAAGTAGCACTAATAGTAGTAGTAGTAGTAGCAGAAGTAGCAGTAATAGTAGTAGTAGTAGTAGCAGAAGTAGTAGTAGTAGCAGTAGTAGTAGTAGTAGAAGAATATGACATACATTTAAGGTAGCTGATTGAAAAACAAAACAAGAAGAGTTCCAAGGTAACAATGAACTCATTAATGGTACAAAGAAATAGTCTAAGGCCAGAAGCTTACAAAGTTGCTCTCCATAAGATAGCAGAATAAAAGAGTCAAAATCAAGTATTGCTCATTTCGAGATGCTTTGATACACTGCATTTGAAAGACTGATGTTCAAAGGCAGAGGGAAAACAGAATGAGGAAGACAGTTCCAGAGATGACCAGGTGCATACATGATGGACTGAGAGGATCAGCTAACTCTTGCATAAAAGCTTGAAAAAAAAATAATAAATAGAATGCGCTGATTGCTGAGTGTTACACTCCCACCGTAACCAGGGAGGGATACAGGAAAGCAGTTCAGAAGAGCAATAATTACTGAAACAGCAAGAGCACGGGAAAAGAGATGCACACTGTGGCGGCGAGAGGATGACAGAAGACAGCCAGTATGAGTACAAGGAGAGGGGACGAGAAATTTATGCCTCTATCCTGTTTGGAAAAGCTGTATGTGGTGAGCGTCCCCAAAATTGACAGCACTACTACACAGGGGTGAATATAGCCCGTCTTCATTACAGAGTCTGATAACCACATCCAAGCTCTAAGAAGCGAATATGTGAAGAAATGTACTCTTTCCACGACAGAGTGATATAATGATAAAGTAAGTATATCCTGAAATGATGCAACACTAAGTTCTATGTTGCTGAACATTACGAATATTTTTGTGCAAGATTTGTTGGCTTGAAAAATGGATAAATTGGGGTTTTGATGTAAATTTATTTTTTGCTTCATTTAGAAATAATTAAAGATCTAGGTAAGCCATATCATCGTCTCGTGATTGTTAAAATACTCGTAAGTACTGTGATGATCTTTGTGTGGGCAGGTGGATAAGTGAAGGGCGGAGTCAAATTTGGACGTATAGAGCTAGAAGTACGACTCAACAGATCACAGCTGAATAGGAAGAGTACGACACAACCCTGAGGAACACTGCTATTCGAACTGTTCCTTTATAAGAACAGTAGCCGTCTACAACAGACTCTATAGAGAGCCCAAAAGTAATTTACAAATGGAAACAAGGATAAAGGACTAAAATGGTCAGAGCGCGGTTCGAAAATTATAAATCTGTAGCAGACTCTCTTGAAAAGCTCTAAAGATATCAAGTACAATGGAAAATGTTTCACCATTATCCTGAAATAGATGACTATTATCCTGTAAGGTTTGTGGAACCCAATATTTACGTTCAGGACGTACCTCATGAGGGTAAATGTACTTCAGAATGACTCTGGAATTACAAAAGTTTAAAGCAGTATATCGAGAGTCACAGGGTATAATAGTTGGATAGCCTGAATGAGAGCAAATTTCCAGTTATATAGGAAAGTGGAAGCTGAAAGAAAGTGACAAATGAATTTGTCTCGGCAGGGTATCAGCACAAAATGCAACGTTCTTGAGAATAGAAGGAGGGTCCAATCAAGAAAACATCTTTGTAGCCGTAAAAGCAGAGATTACTGAAACTATGTGTAATGAAGAAATTTATATTGCAGTTGTGAGGAAACCAGAGAAAGGAAGAAAAACTGGGACACAACTACAACCATTCAAAGTGAATGAGGAGACAAAGGTCTGAACAAAAATTTCAGCAGTGTCAAATGAAGAAAAACGACAGAGCCATTCGAGTGGAAAAGAGGAATGAAACAGCAAGTTACAGTAGGTTTTTAACACGAGGCCAAAAAAAGCGCGAGGAGTTTCACTGCGAGAGGTCATTGCATTTTGAACGAGTGGAATTAATATTAGCAAGTCGAATAACAGATTAACAACTCTTGAGGCATCATCATACGAATCACGTAACATAGGAGTCGCTTGGCATTGGTAACTTTCGAGGGTCACCTCCTTGTTGTGAACAATATTAGATCAAGCGTGATTAACCCATCACGTCCCGACCGATTTTCACCATCCGATACCCCCCAGTCCCGAGCAATTTTTTTTTTTTTTTTGGCTAAAACATCCGCTTTTGTTGAGAAACAAAGGAAAATCAACAAGAAAGTGGTTAACTGGGTCCATAAGTGGTCAGAACAGGTGAGCCCCCCTTGTGCAGGTATCGTATTCTGTCATTAACATGTCTGGCTCTCACGTTTTCTATGGTAGGTAATTTTGGGAGAAACAACAAAGAATTCGTCTACATTTATTGATTTGGAACTAATACACAATCACAACAACAATATAATGGTTTTGAATGAGATATATAGGAAAAATAAGCATTGTTCCATTGCATGGGCATAACGAGTTTGGTCACATTTGTCACACGTGAGTCACTAAGTTTCTTGTTTCAGGAAACATTTTTTCTACTTGCATAGTACTGCTTCAATGATATTTTACCATTTTTTACTTTATGTAAATGTTTTCAGCTGTTTACATTCATTACGATGATATTTAGCATAATGATAGCGTATATTTGCATACTCAGCGCACTCGCTATGACTCTTCTTTAAACATACATTACATTTTTTAGTTTCATATTATTGTTTTAATGACATTATAACATTTTTCACCCAATGTAAATGTTTTCACCTATTCACAATCCTTACGATATTTAGCGCACTGCTAGTGCATAATCACGTAGCAAGCACACTCGCTACCATTCGTGTTTCGACTTAGAATATATTTATGCACTTACTCGTACATAATAATTTTTCACTTACATTACACCCGTTTCCACTTTATACTACTATTTACATATATACATGCCTTATTTATTACACTGAGCGTCAGAATATCGCATCTTTATACACTCGCTAGGAATGTTTCAACTTAGATTCTATTTATCCACTTACATAATTTTCCACTTACATAACACCCGTTTCCACTTTATACTACTATTTCCATATTTACGGGCCTAATAATTACACTGAGCGTCTGTATGTCGCATATTTTCATAAGAATGAGCGTCATATCGCAATCACACCATATTAGAAGTGCATCAACGTGTGATATTCCCTAAAACAAGGGTGAATGCAGAGACCCACGTCACACTCAACGCACTCATAGCGGGTGTCTTTTTTTTTTAGTGTTGGGTCTCACTCAGGAATTACCACACACATGACACCCGCGTTGGAGCCTAGGTCTGTTTGGCTGGGGAGGAATAGGAGTGGCAAAGTGGCGAGCGGAAATTCTCAGGGGTTTTGGGAGGTAGGGGCAGTGCGTGGTCGTTGCTGTGTTCTCTCGACCGCATACTGGGCTGTAATCTCACGGCCAAGCTCCCTCACAAACCCTTCAAAGGTTTCCTGCACACCTGTTGTCATGGCGTGCAGATGGTGGCAATTGAGGGCAGTTATATCGAGCAGGTGAAAGAAGAGCTTCTTGTAATACTTCATCGTAGTCCTGGCACACTCTACACTCGGTATCATGGAGTCTGACTGGTCCAACTGCCGCATATTGATGTTATAATCCAGCACACACTCAGGTTTCCAGATGCGGCGCCTGCTCTCGCTGCGGTAATCCACGGACTCTGTACGGTGCATCTAGGGGCGGTGAACCGTGAACGAGAGGTAGACGTTTCTGTTGTGGTTCCACACTGTTGCTAGGATGTTGTTAGCCTTGAAGAAGACCACCTCATTTTTTCCTAGTTTCTGTCCCACCTTGACCATGTGACACCGGTTCACTTTGACGATACCACAGAGTCTCGTGTCATGCAGGTGTAGATAACGAGCGAGAAGATGGCTAGTGTACCAATTATCGAGGTAGAGGACGTGACCACGATGAACGTACTCTTCTATCATAGTCTTTACGACTGCTCCCGAGAGTCCAATACTCTGATCTTCTATTATGTCTGTCTGAGCACCAGTGTACAAGACTGTCTTGCGCATAAACAGTCCTACAGTCACACATAACAAAGATCTTGAACCCAAAACGGTGCCTTTTGCTGGGTATATACTGGCGAAAAGTAATATTGCCTCTCCACAACACGGGACTCTCGTCTATGACAAGGTCTCTATAGGGATAAAATGAGGAACAGATGTTTGCCGTAGGTGATCAAAAACCAACCTAATTCGCCTCATCTTATCAGTGTCATTTACATTTGCAGGATCGTCAGCATCGTAAAAGTGGAGGCGGCTGAGAATTTGTTGAAACCGATTACGGCTCATGATCTTGCCAAAGATAGGTGTCTGCATGAGAGGGTCCATAGTCCAGTATGACGGAATTCTGTTTTTACGTAAAAAACCAATCAAAAGTACCAGGGCAAAAAAATACGAACATCTCTGCCAGGGAGACAGGGTAATTGTAAATTATGGAATGCCTGCTCTTTGTGCCCAGTCGTTCACTTTCACGGTGCTGGCTGCTTGCAAAACGGTTGGTTTGTTCCACAATCTGCTCCACAAAACCCTCACCGAAGAACAGGCGGAAAAAATCCAGCCTGGTGGAGACACAGTAATTCCAAGGAGCAATGCAGCCAGCACGCCCCTGCTCAGTGAAGGGGTGAATGATGGGAGAAAAATCACTACCATCTTCCCAGTTCCAACTCACATTACCGTCGCCCACATCGTCCCCCATTGTCGCCTTCGTCGGGGTGGGGAGAAGATGCTGGTGGGGGAGGTTGGGGAGGAGGAGTGTGGAGGCATTCCCCACACACACTCCTCTTCCCTCAGCCTTTACCCTTACCTTTTCTCTTACCCTTACGACCTTGGGGAACATCAGGGGGCTGTGGGGAGGAAGTTCGGGAATATTTGGGAGCATATTGGGAAGCATAAGACATGCTGGGGAGTAGCTTCTTCTCGCCTCCCCGCTCCATCACCACACCACGTGATTCACCCTGCTCCCTCACTGCCCCACATGACATACTCCGCTGCATCACACCAGCACGTGAGCACGATGACTCACTCCCGCCACTCTCTCTTTCGATTCCCGCCCCTACACTTTCTATTTCACTTCTCACTCCCTCCACACCACTTCCGCCCTCCCCAAATAAAACACTAGGCCCATATCTTAGGGTATGACATGCTGTCCGCTCGGGGCCGCGATGAGTAATGATCTCGCGGCCGTACCACGTTGCAGCACGTCCCATGGCTCATCCTCATCCTTGTCCTCGCTTTTCGGTTCCACATCACGTAGGGGCTGCAGAGAGGTGATAGCATGATGTTTTGGTGCTGGCTGGCCCTCTCTAGTGGCACGATACGTTACGTAGCGCCGCTTCCTCAGGGACGGGACCTCCTCATCACTGCTGCTACTTTCCTCCTCCTATGGTTGTATATAATCTTTGTCTGCCACCTTGTCACCGAGGGGCGAATCACTGTCGCCTGTGAAGGCGTCCAGGGCGGCTTGAATTTGCTGTTCTGAGAGACCTCTGCACGCCATGTCTGACCTGGGTCACTGCTAACAGGTGAGTGAATGAGGTGCATCTGCACGCGGGTCACAAGGGGTCGCCAAGTGTTCCCACCTGGTGGCAGGTAGGGGAAGGTCTCCCTTGCCTACGTACCCAAAATCAAGCGCAAGATTTGAAAATTGTGCAAATTATGAACCTTGCAATTGCGCGACATACTAGTACATCAATGGGTCTAGCTGTGACAAAATGTTGCGACGTACCCATATGTCGATGGGACGCCTCGGGTTAAACCAGGGAACTTCACACTGATCTGGGGATAAAGTAGGTATATTTCTGCGCCCGACAGAATAGCCTCTGTAATGCACAGAACACATTCAGATGGCAGTCGACCATGCAAACCATGATCATTCTTGGGAAAGCCTAAGAAAGTACTTTTTGACATCCTCCCATAATGTCATAGACATCTCTTCTTAGAAGATTAAAAATGGAGATTCTACACAAATATTTGCAGAAATACGGATCATGTGGTCAGTTAGCAAAGGGGTGTTTGTACACTTATTTGCAGTGTCACGAAGTAAAACAGCGCTCTTTGTGATATCAAGATATTGCTCAAGCTCCTGCAGAATACTGTAATTTGTTTCGTAATAGATGTTTATTTATTTTAAAAAATATTATATTACTGGTATATAAGATTTTTTTTGCTTGAAACTTTTCACCTAAGATACATCGGTTTCCATTCAATTTATCTTACAAAAGTAATTAATTATCACAAAAGTGTAAAAAAAAAAACTGGCTATTTTTTAATTATTAATTTTGATCAACGAGTGATGTGACTTGTTAATTACGGGAATCAAGAAGTAATATTAGTGAAACATTAACCCTAGCAGCTAGAGAATGTGTGTGTGTGTGTGTGTGTGTGTGTGTGTGTGTGTGTGTGTGTGTAATAAGAACACTCCACCCTGAGTAAAACCCAGTACAAGTGAATGCTTCGCCTTGACAGCCGTCCCTTTACCTAAATATCCAAAATATTCCAACCATTTTTCTCTGCCTAGACTGATGGGCAACTCCCACAGTGTGGATCAACACTATGATCAAACTTCTGGTCAAAAAGTATGTCAAATGCTGCAGTCCTGTGAGTCGAGTGGTGCTGAATATTCCAAACTGTAGTGGATTTAAACACTTACATTTATCAGGAAGGTCCAGTGGCGAATTTTCGCGAGTCATTTAGAACTCACTTGGCTGGTGTGCAGTGTCTGATGGTCAGTGTTTTTCGGGATAATCGACTGAAATTCTTGCAGATGTCAGTGTCTATTCTGTCATGTGAAAGATCGATTGGGCTGAGCCATGAAAAAATTAGCTGAGTTATATAAACACAAGAAAGGCAAGATAATAATCCATCTCTCTCTCTTTAGCCAAACGTCTTAATCTCTAAGTGGGTGGCCACGAACAAACAGACTCCATACACTCTGTCCTTCACCTTGAAGCTATTTTCCCTACAACTCACACCATCCTCATTTATTCACCTCTTTCACTTCATCCTCATTTATTCACCTCTTCACTCCATCCTCATTTATTCACCTCTTTCACTCCATCCTCATTTATTCACCTCTTCACTCCATCCTCATTTATTCACCTCTTCACTCCATCATCATTTATTCACCTCTTCACTCCATCCCTCTTCCCCTACATAGGTATCCTTATCCCCATCCCCTTCGTCTGGGTCTGCTGTTTTTCTTCACTTGCATTATCCAGTCTCTCTGCACAGTCAGATCATTTCGGGGTTCTTCTAACACTTTCAAGAACATTAGCATCAGCTACATTATGCTTCCAAACTTCAGTTTTGTCTCTGCCTCTCCTCGTAGCTCCACATGCGCTTTTCTGATAGCTCATTTCCAATCCTCTCACTCTTGACTTGCATCCTTTCAGCTAAGTCGAATCTTCACCTCTACACGTTAAGTTGGGTTCACACTAATGTCACGCAACAGCTACTTTTCTTCCATTCTCATCTCCCAATTTCTGTTTCAGTAACTCAGCTGAACTTTTCATGTTGCTGTCATTATCATATAAATGCTTCTAATTCGATAAAAAAGATATCACTTTGTAATCTGCTCTCCATCACAGTCATGATATTGTGGTCTTTATATCAAATGAAATAAACCTGCAGCTTACCTGTTATTGAAAATCAACCTTTATTTACATTAAGCAAAGGTTGTGGTGTTTATCCTTGGGGGATTAATGGCGAATATTGGTATCTGCCGTATTTACTTCATGAGGCTCTCAAGAAATTCACAAAGTTTTTGCTTGTCCCTGCTGTTCTGCATGTAACTGTATGACTGGCTCATGTATAAATGAGTGATGTCCTTGCAGTTGAAGCATAAGTGATCATTCTTTTAAATTACGTTTCTAGATCAGTAATGGCCGCCAAGTGTGCGAAATTCTATCCTATGTAATATTTATCCTTTGACTACATCTATCAACTTTGGGTTATCAGCTGTTTATTCCCCGCCACCGGAGGGTCCACCTCTTCTTATGGCTCAGCGCAATTCTGTAGCACTGTGTTCAGGGAGTTGTCAAGACCGGTCTAAAATAGTTCAACTCTGGAGGCAGCACCACTTTAGACTAGTCTGATCAGCACAAATCGCCTCGCTAAAACGCACATGAGCCAGTTCTGGCCTGTGTGAAGTGTCTAACTGGCTCTTGAAAACGAGTTATTAATCAAATGAAGTTAGGATAGGGTTACTGGTACACAGAGTAGCAGCATTCATGATAGAAAATTTCGCACGAAATGGATGACAACACGGAATTAAGCAACATGGTCATACTAGCAAGGAAAACAACTGTAAAGAAAACCCATGCAATTTTTGCTTATACTGATTTATGCTGACGTGAGAACATGCTACTAATTAAAGGCATCAGCGACTTGACTAAAACTGCTTTTCATTTTATTTTTGGCACCTCAAAACAATCGTTTTTGCCTGAAAAGTGGCATTTCGAGCTGTATGGTTAAGAAATAGCCTTCCCTAATTCGTTAGTAAATAGAATATTATCATCTGTTAGTAACAAGAACAGAATATCCAGTTACGTCATCGCTGTGAGGGGGTTGATGGTATGAGTCTTGCAATAACATTACACCGAGAGTTTTGAGTGTATATACCGTTATGTATTGTAGTGACTAGTATTCAAAAACCTACGAGGCTGACATTTACTATGCATGTTCATGCAATATTTCACAGGCGGTTCAGGGCGCTTGATCAACAGACAGCAAACACCACCTTTTTTGCAGAGGTGAACCACCCCACCTAATGTAGCTGATGTTGATGTTCTGGAAAGTGTTAGAACCCTGAAATGATCTGACTGTGAAGAGAGACTGGATAAAGTAAGTGAAGGACAACAATAGACCCAGACGAAGGGGATGGGGATTGGGAAACCTAGGTAGGGGTAGAGGGATGGAGTGAAGAGACAATTAATGGAGGAAGGAAAAACAAAGAAAAAAAAGCAAGTCCATGTGCCTAAAGGCATCCTCCATTCATAAAATATTTACCGTATAGCAAATGGATTTAAAAGTGGAATAAATGTTTGTGGGAAGCAACTCCAAGGGAGGGAATTCCATGGTAGTAGTAGTTCTGGGGATAAATGAATTTTGATAAGCAAAGGTTCTGCACTGCGGGGGAGAGAGTGTAAGATCATGGGCGCTCCCAGTATCCAAGTATTTCAGGAGAAAATGTGAAGGGGAGGCACAACTGAAGCAAGTAAAAATATCGGTAAAATAATGCTAAAGATGCAACATCTCTATGTACTGATAATGGAGGAAGGTCCTGTGTAATGGCAGGAATATTGATTGATCTAATGGCTTTATTTTTAATTTTGTTCAACTGCCTCAGTGCAACCGCTCCACATCCACTCCACAGTGGCGAACAGTATTCGATGTGAGAACGCACATGACTTTTGTATATTGTGGTCACTGCTTGTCAGTGAGGAATTCACGAACTTTGTACAGAAGTTCCAATTCTTAAGAAGCATTTTTAGCAAGGGCTTTAACATAAGCTGTCCAGCTTAGGTTGGTGTTTAGTGTGACACCTAGGATATCAATTGCAGTGGATATGGGAATATTAACATCATTTAAAATTAAGTGAGTGTCATGAGAGCGAATACTTGGTGATATTAAACTGTCACCAGATGTAATGAGAAAAATTTTAATTTGATTGATATTAAATGATTAACAATATGTGATGAGAAATAACTTGAAAGATTAAATTGCCACCAGTTTGTAATGGGACATAGCTTGAGATAGGTTAAGCTACCAGTCTTGTGATGGGTAGATGGTCTAAGAATTTAGAATTAGTATTACATTTCCTTGGGATCAGCCTACGGGTTATGCTCGTGACAATAGGGGTAGCACAAGGGTAGCGATTAGCCTGAGCAGCCGTAGACTTGTAACAGGATAGGGACAAGCGTGGACTTTGATACTTACTGCATAATCATGAGAAACTCGGTCCACTGGATTTCGGCGGGACATGAGTAGTCTCCTCTTCACTAGTTCTCTCCTCTGTGTGAATTACCTCAGTACACTCTCAACAAAAACATTAAACCATTACTACCAACAAGCCATGAGCAGTCTTCATGAGCAGAAGGAAGAAGACTGGTATGAATGCAAGATTACACGGATTTTTATTACATCCTCCAAAATTCAAATAAAATGCAAGAATGGAAAAGAATTTCGATAGTGACTGGTTCACAATTTGTTGGACATATAGTATATGACAACTTTGTTAGGGACAAGTCTGATCAGGTATTAACATTCTAAATGTACCAGAACATCAAGTCAGTTACAGTCAACACACCAGCCTCTGGATGTACTCTTGATAAACCATGTTATAAACCTCTAATACCATCCCTCACTGACATAAAGGTTACCTCCCAAGATATAACGGGGCATGGGTATGACCATGGGATGACAAACAAAAACTGTTTTAAGTTTTGGCCCACTGCTTAGACAGATAGTGCATAACACAAATTTGTTAGAGACAATCTTATCAATTAGTAACATTCTAAATATGCTAGAACATCGTCAGTTACACTCAACACACCACTCTCTGGGGGTACTCTTGATAAACCTTGTTATAAACCTCTGATACCATCCCTCACTGACATAAAAGTTCCCTCCCAGGATATAATGGGGCATGGGTATGACCACAGGGCGACAAAAAAACAAAAACTATTTTAAATTTTGGCCCACTGCTTAGACAGAAAAAAAAACAAAAACAAAGTCAGTCTGTTGAAAGAGTCTGATATGAAAGTTGACTCTAGCCTGGAGCCAGAGAATAGGTTACTCAAATCACAGTTAATACTTTAAAATAGAGATGAAGCACTTCACAGTTCTCAAAAAAGAAAAAAATACTTCCAATAACCAGTTATTCACTTTACAGATTTACCTTAAATATAACTGAGAGATATGCCTTCCCTTTTCCTCACAATTTTCAAGATAATAATGACGAAACTGAAAGAATAATACAGTGCCACAATCTTTCCAAGAATATTCTCTAAATTTGAAAATTTCTCACTCAACGGTCCAAACTGGTGAACATCTGTGTATATTCTCCCTTACTTAACTACAGTATTTCCGTTTCGTTTAGGTTAGGACCCAAAACAATTCACAAAGTTGGTTTGATAAAGCTTCACTTACCTTCTCAAAACTGTGTGAGAGTCGGCGTCTGAGAGTCATACGGGGAGCACGTGTTACCCACCATTGATGGTGCGAGACCTGGAACTTTATCTTGGCTAACCTCCAACACAGATATCCTGTTGTCCTCCGACCCAGCATTAATTGGCGACACCGCTAAACTCCTAAGACACTCCCCATCTCCAAACTCTTCAGCAAACTCCCAGGACACTCCCCATCTCCAAACTCCTCAGCATGAAGGGGAAAATTATGGACATCTCTCGAACGCACATCCACCTGGCACCGCGGCTCAGCTCAGAATGCCCCTGACGACGTTTGCCTCTCTCTCTCTTTCACACACACACAGCAGCGCTTTGCGCGGATTTCAAATTATTTTCCTAACCTCCTTAACAATACGTCACTTTCCAACTAAATACATCATTTCTAAACTAATCCTGTTTGCTAGTAGTACAGTTGACGTAAAAATCTATGTTACACTATTTTAAATGAATGATACTATATGCACAGGTGACTACTTAATGCGGATGAACACGGCGTAATGTGGCCTCTTTGTCTCTCAGAAAGGGTTACTTTCAATAAAAACGATAATTTGAATAAGGGGACACTACAATTATTTTCCTTCGTTACAGGAGTCTGAGGGATTCTTTCTGTTGGAGAAATCGCCGTATTTACTTTTCTGAGCATTAAATGAGACCAGATTTATTTGTCCCCATTGATCAGTTTTTGAAAGGTCCTGGTTCAGAGAAATTGCTGTGTTTATTTGGGAATTTATAATATCAGATTGTGTAAAGCAGGCACTAAATGTGAAAGAACTATCAAATGTCGAGTCGTCAGCATAAGAGTGCATTGGGTTGTGAGTGACAGACAGGAGGTCATTTATATGAATGAGAAAAAGGGTTGGGGCGAAAACTGATCCCTGAGGGTACGCCAGCATTTATGGTATGAAATTGGGAGTAAATTCCTTCTACCATGACCAGTATTTTTTCTGTTATGAAGGTAAGAAGAAATTAGAGGAACCAGTGATGCAAGACCATAGTGTGACATCTCAGACATGGCCCGGTGCCATACTCTGTCAAATGGTCAAATGCTTCTGAAATATCGAGTGCTATTGTGTGTGTTTCACCATGTTGGTCTATTGTTTTGTTAATCTGTTGGGTAAGAGGGCAAAGAATGTCTACATGTACAGTTGAATATTCTTGTCTTAATCCATACTGCCGATCAGTGATTAATTTATTGGCTTCTAGGTGCTTGACTATGTGTTGGTTATTAGTGTCTCAAAATCCTTATCAAGAACGGAAGTTATAGCGATTGGTTTATAGTTGATGGATCAGAAGTGGCCCCATTTTTAGGAATAGGATGGACATTTGCTTCCTTCCAAGAGGATAGAAAACTTAAGGTACTGATGCGTAAGCAAAAAAATTTTGCCAATACAGGAGCCAACACTGGGGAGCAATTTTTATGTACTACTGAAGGAATTTCATCTGGATCAGTAGCTTTGTCTAATGAGAGATACAGTAATACAGCTTGTTCGTATCTTGTGTGAATCTTGAAATGGGGTATTTGAGGGGAATCAAAATCAAGTACAGTAATATTGTGATTTTCTATATTTAGGGTTGAGTTTGTTGAAAAAAAAAATATATATATATATCACCAAGCAGGTTGGCTTTTCCACAGGGGTCACTTACTAGATTTCCATTGCAGGACTGTAGAGGTGGAATGGAAGAGGTGATAGTGAAGTTAGATTTGAATGAATTAAGGGTAAACCATAATATTTTGCTATCATTTGGGTTGTTTAGTAGTTTGTTAGTTTGTCTATGAAGAAAGTTTGATTTACAAAGATTGACAAGAGTTTTGGCATGGTTTCTGATATTCTATAATAGTTTAATGCATCTTTAGTTTTGGTCCTTGTATAAGTGTTATAGGTTATTGTTTTATGTTCTGTTGCTCTGTAACACCCCTCTCTTGATGGCTGAAGGAAAGTCCTGGAGTAAGTATTAACGCCTTTTAATGAGGATCACAGAAATATAGGTGTTGCCTCCCTGAGATCAGCCCTCTGACTGACTGTTACACATGGTATTGGTTGGGGCGAGCCTGGGAAGCGCTGCTTACGCTGCAATTCTGGATACAGTGGGGGGGTATACAGTGAGGGAGGCATAATACATACACGTATACATATAAGGGGAATGGTACAGCTCTATCACAAGTGTGGTCAAACCATTTAGGTTAATTACATCTTTTTCTGTAACTATAATGAGGAATGAATGTTTCCCTGCCGACTTTAATGAAATTCTGTATATGGCCCAATGTGGACTTTGCATCTTGAGAGGAAAGGGAGGTCCAAGGAACATCCATGAAAAAATTTTGGAGACCCTCCAAGTCTGCCCTGTCGTAGTGCCATTTAGTCACCACGACAGGTTCAGAGCAGGAGGGTGTGGTGGGAGTTGAAATGGTGACTTGTATCAGACAATGATGAGAGGATCCGAGGGGGGACTCCACTTCGACATTATAATTATCTGAATTGGTTGTTAGGCCATGTGGAGAGGATGGAGTGTGAGAGACTGACGAGGTGAGTGTATTTGAGTGAGGTGGAGAGGGGGAGAGGGGGAGAGGGAGGGGGAGGCTTAGGATGAGATGGAGCGATGGAGTGTAGAGGTGTGTATGAGAGATGGGGGTGTGAGCTGGAGATGCAGGGCAATGAAATGGCGGGGGACAGGTGACATGGAGGCAAGTTGTTTGTGTCCTCCCCTTACGGGATTAAGGCATCTGGCAATAGATAGATAGGTTGTTAGATTTTGATTGGGGTTGTCTGGTACAAGAGTAGGTTGGTTGACTAACTGGGTGAGATTAAATAAGTCTGCAAATATCTCACATTCAAGACCAGAGGCATCAGTTCTGACTGAATAAGTGAGCCATTCAACATTATGGACATTAAAACCACCCAGGACAGTAATTTCTGATGCCGTATTAATGTTGAGGACACTTAGTTGTGAAGACAGAGAGTCAAATAA
>JAGKTI010015239.1:0-20728 GCA_018397915.1 Birgus latro | reverse complement strand
AGTCTGGCTACTAAAAATTTCTTTGGCTTTTAAATCTGAAACCTTAGGAGCCAAATGGCTCACAAACATCAGCAGTTAGCAAGAGTCCTGGCACTAAACAACAACACACGAGAGTGACAGTCAGGTGAAAGCAAGAGAAAAATTACCAAGGACCATACTCTCATCAGGTAAGAAGGCTCCCTAACACCTCTTCCATACTGCTTTATTCTTTGATATCGTTCCTTTGTTTTTGAAGGCCTTGTCACCTAATGATGGCTCTCCGTGCTGCTCCATCTCTGGCAGCTTCCCTATTCAGTCCCTTATCCGAGGTCATAGTCAATGACCTTGTCCCAGGTCTTTTTCGGTCTACCTCTTGCAACCATAACCCCAATGTTCACACTTCTCACTTTCTGCACCCAGTTATCATCCCCCATCCTCTCCACATGCCCAAACCATCTCAGTCTACCCTTCCTCATCATAACACCAATAAACTCCAATCCCATCCTACCTCTCAACTCTTCCATTGTAAACCCATCCCCCCCAGGCCTTGCACGCAGGGACACACTGCACATCCACCTAATCACTGTCATTTCTGTACGTTTGTGCCTGGAAATATCCTCTTCATTTACTTCCCAGGTGTCACTAGCATACAGCATCACACTCCTAACACATGCCACATACAAAGATCCCTTAGCACATGGGGAGAGCCCTCTCAATGTCAGGAGAGGCAACAGCTCTCTGAACTTCTTCCAGCACATGTGTCTCACATGTATCAACTCTTCCAAACTATCTTTTTGTATGTTACCTATGAAGAGTCTGGCAATAATGAATTATGTAGCACTGGGAACAGTAAGCAATATGACAGGAATAGGTGTTAGGGGGCTTTTTTAACCAATTAATACATGGGGTTATGTTCAAACCAATTATGGCATGGGCAAGTGAAGCCTAACTCATATGGAGTATAGGAACATGGGTCTATCCTCAGTCCACACATTAAACCACAACTGGGTGCACAGGGAGTGAACTGTGTCAGGAGTAGAGGTAAAGGCAGACTGAAAAAGACCTGGAACAATGTCAGTGTGGCCTCAGGAATAAGGAACTGAATAGGGAGGCAGCCAGATATCAAGCAGCATGGAGAACTACAATTAGGTGTCAAAGGCAGACTTATGCAAACATGTTGGAGCCTTTACAAACTGTTATGACATATGGTTAAACCCGAAACCAAAATGGAATGTCGACCCTATTATTATTTTCTTAAGTATATTTGGTTGCTGACTGCATTCTGTAGTATGGGATGAAGGCTGATCAAACCACCACATTCATTTGATAAACTGCTTAAAAAAATTAGGGTCCTGCCACTAATTTCCAGTTTGTTTAACCCCTTCAATACACAAATACTCCAGTTTAACTATGCAACTGGTTAGTTAAAAACCCATTGTTAGGCAGGGTATTGTATATCGGGGTAGATTTAACATGTAAAGTATAGCGATGCGTTTCTGAGCCATGGGTTTCCCCACAACCAAGTCCAAACCCACACAAATGAGTCCAAAAACAAGTTTAAAGCCATTGTAAATGGCCTAACAGCTGTTAAGGAAGCTAACCTAAGCCTAACACCTGTAAATAACTCACTAAAACAAATAAAATCTAAAAATCGTCAAATACGTTTGGAAAAAATCAAGCTTAGTAAACTGTACCCCAAAATGACAATGTTCACCCCAAACCATGGCTAAAAAACATTAACCTAAGTCTAAAAACAGTTAATAAATCAACCTAAACACATAATTTTAGTCCAGAACATCAAAATCGGTAAAAAACAATAAAAACCCATCATTAAACCGGGGTATCACATCTAGGGGTATCGTATATCAAGGTATACCAGTACCAGGCCTTTCTTAAACTGAATAAAATCATCTGGAGGCAATAAGGATAAGCCAACAAAACATGTCGCCTAATTAGAGGGGATAAAAACAATTTTTTTTTTTTTGTGTCCGACTCTTACCCTCTTCACTCAGATATACTTTTCTTCCTATCTCCACACTATTTCATGCAGCTTAGGAAAGATGGCTGGTATCGAAGGGGTTATGCATACGATCTTTAAATGCACTAAAGAGGTTAAAGCTGATACGATAAATGGGAGTCAATCCCAACATCCGACCTAAAACTTTCACCTTGACCTGGTTCACAATTTCTACATTTAGAGAATTTTAGCTCAGCAGCAAAAATAACGTACGCTGTTTCTGTCCAGTATCAATGCACACTATCTGATACGTTTATGTGACGCTACAGTGTGGTGAATGGTTTTGGGTGTATCAAATAGAAACAGGATTCTGGGGCTTGAATGGTGAGTGAATGGACGTGTGGCCCTTTGGATTTGGGGGAAAGGAGGTCTGGATGATCAATGCACACAAAGCCTATCTTAAAGCAAAGTTGCAACAATAGGTTATAACACCAACATATGACTGCCACGAAAAGGTGGGAAGGACGTAGAGCCTTAACATTGTATTTCTAAGTCTGAGTTAATGTGAAATAAGCTGCTAAAGAAATCTGGGCCAAGTCAAGGTAGGACAGAGCTATGTTATGCTTAAAATTATACAGCCAAGTTATGGTGGAAACTACAGACTGGGCCAAGTTAAGGCAAAAAGATTACAGACAGAGCCGAGATGTAAAATGTAGAGGAATCTTAAGGTGAAAATTATAGAGCCAAGTTAATGTGAAATAACAATGGCCTTTCCTAAATCAAAATTGTATGGAAGCAGTAGGAATAAACTTGAAAGATGTCAGTGAAGTGAAGCTAAACTGACCTATCACCAAAGAGGCAAATTAAACTGACTGGTATGCAAAGAGGAATAAGNAATAGAAACAGGATTCTGGGGCTTGAATGGTGAGTGAATGGACGTGTGGCCCTTTGGATTTGGGGGAAAGGAGGTCTGGATGATCAATGCACACGAAGCCTATCTTAAAGCAGAGTTGCAACAATAGGTTATAACACCAACATATGACTGCCATGAAAAGGTGGGAAGGACGTAGAGCCTTAACATTGTATTTCTAAGTCTGAGTTAATGTGAAATAAGCTGCTAAAGAAATCTGGGCCAAGTCAAGGTGAGACAGAGCTATGTTATGCTTAAAATTATACAGCCAAGTTATGGTGGAAACTACAGACTGGGCCAAGTTAAAGCAAAAGGATTACAGACAGAGCCACGATGAAAAATGTAGAGCAATCTTAAGGTGAAAATTATAGAGCCAAGTTAATGTGAAAATAACTATGGCCTTCCCTAAATCAAAATTGTATGGAAGCAGTAGGAATAAACTTGAAAGTGTCACTGAAATGAGGCTAAACTGACCTATCACTACAGAGGCAAATTTCTTAGCAATAACAGCTAAACTGACTGGTATGCAAAGAAGAATATGTGATGCAACACTCAAATTCTTACCAGGAATTTTTTGACGTATTGCTGATGCCACAGACTGCATTCTGTCCTCAATCCTGTCTTCATTTTCAAGGGTCCACTCCTTTCAAGGCTGATCCGTTTCTTTTGAGGCTGTTCCGTTCCTATCCGCTCATCATGTTCCTTCTATTCCACTCAGGCTTCCACTCAAGGACTCTCCAATCTTGTCTGTCAATCCTGAAAGAAAACCCGGCATGTAAGAGTCAAGATTCAAAATATTAATTGGGAAAATAAATCTTGAACACCAATCATGAATGCAGTAAAATAAAATTGGGTGAAAGTCTGAAAGAAAGCGCTTAATTTAAAAATACAAGAGGGGGATGTGGGATGGAGGAATGGCAGCAAAACAGCAAAGGACAGGACGACATGGATTTGTGTGTGGCCGCCCCTTACAGGATTTAGGAGTCTGGCTATGGATAGTAAAATAATTTCCACTATCAGGCCTGTAAAGTTTTGTAAGGAATATGTCAACAGAACAATGAGCTAAAATTCTACCCAGTTTTGCAATAACGGTGAAATTCCCTAATACGATAACTGTGTACAATGTTTCCCACGAGCCAACAGACATTCGACTTACGATGGCTGCCCAGTGTTTACATTTGCTGTGACTCGCCCTCATTCCATTTCATATATGCCAGGCCACTGCAACACCAACGCCCACCAAAAAATTACAGTCCAAGTGCAACAAAGAATGCAGCACGCAACACTGAGAAATAACATACTCAAGCTTTTGATTTTGAATGTCTGGCAAGGATACACTGACACAAATACTGAAATTACTTGAACTGAGTGGCAAAGACACTACCCCTAATGGAATGCATGGTACTACTGGGGGTGCAAAGGGCAAACTTAAAAAGGGAAGTTTGAGATTTTAGGCTAAGTGGCCCTTGACCCAATGTATCTACATTGAACCAGTTATATCAACCTTTATCATAATCAAATATGAAAAGTAGCATTAGTCTATGTAGTAATATTAGAACTGATTTTGTCCTGATTATTTTTGGTAGTAGATGGGCACAGACTATCCTAGTATCAAGAAATGCAACAATTATAATGGCAAGAACTATTCAAAAATACTGAGTGACCATTACTCTTCCATACACTCTTGCCACATTTACACAAGGCAAGTGTGATGGGATCTAACCTAACTGAAAAAACATCGTAGTCTAAGCTCCGTGTTATTGGCAAGATGTCCCTCAATTTCTTGCTGCCTAGGCCTGATCTAACTGAATACAATGCTACAGTCCTAACCCTGGTATACAGTATATTTAAAGGAAGATCAGTAATGGTAAGTGCTGTCAATTTCATGCTGCTACAGTACTACCCTTGATATTGTAAGCAAGATCAGTACAGTAATGGTAAGTACCGTCTAATGATTTCTTGCTGCTACAATACTAACCTCTATTATAAGCAAATCAGTAATGCCCTGCTGTATAACAACTTTTTGCTGCCTGGCCACATTATTGAAACACAATGCCTATCTCATCTGCCCCTCTGAACCACACAAACCCACGGATTTAAAAGTACAAGACCTACATAAACCCCCCAGGTAGTTACTTCCAGGCTACAAAAACCTCTAACCTGAATAAAATACTGTAGGTTTTAGTCTTCATGTTCTGACAAAACTGACATGGGAAATGGGGTTCCACTTTTATTGTATTTTAACAAAAGTGAAAGGAAATGGGGCTCGACTCTGACAAGTGTTGGAAAATGGGACATTTCATCTTATTCTGGCAAAAATGAAATGGATCTGAATTCTTTATAATCTGGCAGAACCTGACTGCTAAATGTGGGCTTCTCATCTTACTCTGGCTAAACCTGGATGGTAAATGAATATGAAAAATTACAAGACTACATAAACTGGCAAAACGTATGTGCCTAAATTAGAGAATGAAAAATAAGCAGTTTCTCCTCCATAAACAATTTAAAAAACTCAATTCTATAACCTTACTGTTGCAGTGGACTTTTGTTTCCATTACAGTTTCAGCCATTACCAGAATTACGAGAAAGTGATCCATTTCTTTCGGTATTTTTGGCAATTCTAAGACGTTTCTCCCATGGCAGTATCAAATTATATTTATTTGACTCCAGAAGGCTAGGTTGGGTTGTCTTTGTAAAATCTGCAACAAGAATGTCACAGAAGTGTCAATTAAAAAAACTGGATAGACCTCTTGTAACTGTTTTTGCCTGTACCGATAATTTTAGCGACATTCTAATTCTCACAACCATTTTCACTCCCCAACCCGAAAATTACCACTCAAGTAAAAATTCAGAGTGACTTTGAGGCATTTTGTCTGTGGCCACCCTTTGCGGCATTAGGGCGTTGGGCTATTGGGCTATATATAGAAAAATTCATAGAGGACAAGGTTAAGTTGATTAAACATTGTGTTCTTTTAGTTAATATGCATACAGATATCCAACAATTCTATCTATTGCCAATGCCTTAATCTCGTGAGGGGTGGCCACAAACAAAGCACCTCCACGTTGCCCTCTCCCCCACTGTATTTCACTGCCCTGTCCCCTGCTCACACATGTAAGAGGTGGCCACAAAAAATCCCCTTCATGTTGCCCTGTCCCCTGCCATTCCACTACCATTCCCCCAGCTCATCCTCTCATACCTTTCCATCCCTCCATTCTATTAAAAATGGATGGATTTTTAGTTTTCATTCTGAGTACCATTTCTGTGCATCACCCAAAATACAGTTCAATCCAAGAAAAAAAACAGGTCAGCATAAAATTAACCTAACTCCATCTTGCCTAATAATACCACCATTGATAATCGTAAACATTGATGGATATAGTGTGGGATTAGGCTGACAATGTACTAAAACTTAAACTTTCATGCTGGCATAAAATCAACCTAACCTTATCTTTCCTACAAATACCTGCAATGATAATTATAAAATTTGATGGATATACAGTTGTGGGGTTAGGGAATACTGTACTAAAATTTTACAAACTTTTGTGTTGGCAAAATTAACCTAACTCCACCTTCCCTGTAAATACCTGCAGTCATGATCGTAAAAACTGATGGATACAGTGTGTGATTAGGCTGACAATGTACCCTGTTGGCATCAAATCCACCCAATCTTACCCATAAATACCAGCAATGACGTCAAACTTGATGGATTGTGTGTGGTTAGCTGGACAATATGGAAATTTACAACCTTTCCTGTTGGCATAAATCAACCTAACTCCATCTCACCTAATAATACGGGCACTGATAATCGTAAAAATTAATGGACTGATGTGGTTACGCTGACAAAAATCAACCTAACCACATCTTACATAAAAACAAAATATAGTAAAAAGGCCACACATGAAATTAGGGAAGTATGGACATGGATCAACGTAAAATACAAATTAAATCAGCCATTATTTTTGATCTATGCAATCAATATTACCTGAAACTGGGGCAAAAATATCTAAAAAGAAGCTTATATTTCCTGTAAGATTTGTAATGGTAGAAGTTAGGCCGGAAAATGCTTATATAGAGAAATGAACACAGCACTCCCCATATATCATTTTTTTATTTTTTTTATACGCTTATTCCATTATTTTCTAACAAAATTTTCACCGAGTCGATTAGGTAAAATAAATGCAAAGGAGACAATATAAAACCCATAAATATATCCCCGTGTATTTCCCACCGCCTAATTCACACTTATTTAAAACAGAAAACCCATATTTGCTTACCTCAGCCTCTTCCCTGGGTCATGTAGGTGGAAAATCGGGTTCAAACGCAGCAGAGAAAACCATCTTAACGGTACGATGGGAAGAATAAAAACAAGTAGCCGAGACGGACCCAACCACCGCCACCATGCAGGGAGATGACGTCACCAATACAGCGCTACTAATCCAAATGGCTAACTTGTTCTCAAATCTCGAAACGCAAGTATAAATAGGCTAATATCCCACCACAACCACAGTCTCACTAGAAAATCGATAGAGTATATTTAAAATCGTTTCATTATCGCCAGAACTTGGTAAAATGGGGTAAAATTCCAGTAATATGACCGACCACCTGTCACCTGTCTGTTGGCCAAGCTATGTCAGCGGAAGCCGCTAATCGACAACTCAGGATGCTACATTATAACCAGGCATGATCTCGCAAGGAAATTCCAAGAGGTTTATTAAGAAATTTTATGAAAAAAATGAAAATTGGGGAAAATAAGTAAAATTCCGGCAAGAGGACCACCTGAGCCACCCAAACCACCTGCCAATGACGTCATATTAGCAGACATCGCTAAACTAGCCGAAATCTAACAACACTTGCTCCAAATCACAGGTGTATGAAAATATCCGCAAAAAAGTTACATGCTGAAACAAACACTCTGAAAAATGAAGAAATAGAAGGAAAATGTGTCCTCATGTAAAGGGAATTAATTAATGGCTTTGTCTGGGTAATTTGCCTACGAAACCGCTTCATTTCGAGTTCATTTGCATTTTCCTGGTGCTATTATCAAGAATTTTGGCTGGTGGGAATGATATAACTAGCTGGTTAGTAAAATGTCCCCCAAATCCCTCCCTATCCTCCCTAGGCCCCGAAAGGAGGTGCAAAATAGCCACTGCAGTCCACGGGGTTCATGATCAACAATAATAATAATAATAATAATAATAATATGAGGTGGAGGAAAATGATAATGTGATAACGACGACGACGATGATGATGATAAGGAAGAGGAGGAGAATAACTGATAATAATAATAATAATAATAAATTAGTCCTAAAACTGCCATCTATCCATGTTTTCATGCTTAGTATAGATCAGCAGCAGTAAATTATATATGCTAGTCCCGATGAAGTGCTATTTAAAGAATGCAGAGCCGTAGTATTGCCTTACTGTCAATCCAAACGGTCGAAAATTAGGCCAAGTTATGGTGAAAGGAGTATGGTAATTGGTGCTAGTCACGAAGAATTGCTATGGATAGAAAAATCGTGGCAAAAGCAAGCATAAATTTAAACTTGCGTCATCGGAAGGAAGGGGTTAATTTATGTATTTATTCATCCATCTATCTACCCGTTTACTTGTCTGTGTATATCTACCTGTGTTTATCTGTTAACCTACCTATTTATCTTTTGTCTGTCTGTCTACCTATTTGTCTGTCCATATCTACCAATCTGTTTATTTCTGTTACCTACCTACCTACCTATCAATCTCTCTACCTATCTATCAATCTATCTATCCCTCCCAGTTCGAAAATTCTGGATTCACCCTTGTGCCAAAAAATGTAGGATCCAGAACATTCCGATTACGAACCATCTCTTGAATCCCCGACTCGAAAAAATATTTAAATCACGTGTTTGAAAATGGCTGACTAAGAATCGAGGCTTTCAACTTCACCCATCAAAATGATTCGCTTAGATTTGAAGCTTTGAGTGGCATTTTTGAACATGACTGACTACGATTCCATGCTTTGAATTTCTATAAAATTGACTGCCTTAAGGCCCCCACACACGATCAATAATATTGACAGCAGTAATTGTAAAAACCCCTGCGGCCATAATCAGAAAATCGTCAATATACTGAACAATCCTTCAATATACCCCATACACGATCAATAACCCTGATCAATACCAAATATTGACCAATAATATTAATCGTGTGTGGGGGGAGGGGGGGCTCAGCCTTGATGCTCTGTATAACACTTTTGAATATGTCTGGCCATGATCCGAAACTGAATGGTACACTGACCACGACTGAGCAAGATTTCAAGCCTGGAACTGGAACTTGCAAATGATTGGCTGGAAATCTGGAACCGAGGTGATATGAGGGGTGACAGAACGGTGAAAAGTGAGTCTGGCTCCAAAGACTGAAAGAACAACATTGACGAAGAACTCTTCATGTAAGGTAAGTGCACAACTTATTGTATATATGTGTATATGTAATGATAATGTGTGGATATGAAATTACTCTGTGCATATTGTACTTGGTTTTTGAGGTATATCAGTCGTAAGTCTTGGTTTTGCTACATTTTTAGAACAAATATAGAATTTTAATTAGGATGCTGTATTTTAACCTGATTTTACAGTAATGGGCAGGTGTTTCGAGAACTTTTTCACTTTACACTAAAATAATGTATTTCCCAGGTGTGAAATGTGTCGGTACTCCAACTACTAGACAATGTTCCTGGTCATCCATGAGTGCACACGTGAATGAGGTAACTGATTCTTGAGGGCTCGATGGCTTCCGCCACTATATGGATGACGGTTGATTAATCGCCGAGTGTCCAGTGACTTCGTTTCTACTACGTGGATGGGAGATGACTAAAGCTTGGCAATGATGGATGGTTAACGGTATCTGCCACTTCACAAGCCGTGACATCTCCAAAACACTAGTTTTCATCACCAGTCCCGTCCTTGTTCCCGCACGTATGGCCTCGCATCATAACAAGGACGACTAAGCTCATCGGGAGCTAGAGGAACAAACTACTGAAAGACGGGGAACTCCATAGGTAGAAAATACGTGGACAAGACTCTTCGGGAAGGCAAATATGGCAAACAAAACCGAACTCCTTAATGGCACGAAGTATCGATGGATGAAAATGTTTAACTTCATCAATAAAACAAGATCTCTTCGACTTCAGACAAAGGAACGTGTTTAAACTCTCCATGAAGCAGCTGATGACACAGGAAAAGGTACTATGAGGTCTGGATGCCACGGTATTCCCACAGAAGAGTGAAGATGAGTCAAAAGGTGTCTACTTCGAGATAAGGTAGAGCCAAAGGTGGTGACATGAGGGGAGGAGCAGCAGAGCACGTGGGAGTGTTCTTGTACATCTGTCGTGTGTGACTTGGTACATTAACTTAAGTGTGCAATGTGTATATGGTTTAACTTAATGGAAATGTGGCCAATAAATTTAACTTACTCCTGTGAGTGGTTCTTCCTTCAAATTTTTCCCAAATAAAATCATGGGGCTAAAATGACACGACCATTTCTGACAGTGTTGCTTCTGTAATTAGTTAGTCTCTTCAACATACTTAGCATTAAGTTTGACAGTAAAATGAAGGGCTATTGCGTAGGAAAGAACAAATGCTGAATGCGGTAACTTTACAGAAATATTGCATTAAAGTCAAAGGCTACATCAAAGAATAAGCAGCCATTGAGGGGGAACTAAGAAAGACTGGAGTGCTAAATATCAGGCACATAATCTGTCGCTTACATAAGGCCTGTCCGGGTTCCTAAAATCATAACCAACATGAAACTTGGCACCAGATTACTAACTTGGCCTAAATTTTTCCCCTCTGGTGTCTTCTTTGACGTAGCTCTGTGTCAGAACAAAACTACTCTGGCTCTACATGCTTTCCATAACTTATTTGTGACTAGCAACGTAGTAGATTGTAAAATCATTAATACAATTAGGCATTAAGATAGGGAGGTGATTTTAGCACGAAAAGCAAACATAAACAGCATAGCTAGCAAGCCATAACGCTATATAGTGGCTGTTTGAGTTAACTGTTTTGCGGGGAGGGCCACTACCCTCTGCCAACTCACTTGTTGATGCATAGGGAACACGAGTTGGTTATATGGTTACGGTTATATGGTTACCACCCAGCGTTGCAAATGGTTTCCTGGCTTATATGAAACCATTAGGCTTGTCACTCAATGTAAAGCCACCTGAAAAGGAAAGTAAAGTGACGAGAAGGATGGGAGGAATAGGAAGAGGGCAGAGAAAATAAAGGTGAAGGAAGTAGGCAGCACTACATCGAGTGAGTGGATGATGGTGAGAAATAGGAAGAGAGGGCAGACATACAAAAAGATGTCAAGGAAGTAGGCAGCACTACATCGAGTGGATGATAGTGAGAAATAGGAAGACAGGAGGGCAGACACACACAAATGTGAAGGAAGAATAGGCAGCACTACATCAAGTGAGTGGATGGTGAGAAATAGAAGTGGACAGACACAGAAAAAGAATGATAAAGGTGAAGGAAGAAGTAAGCAGCACTACATCAAGTGAGTGTATGATGGCGAGTAGAGTGTATTTTAAGACATTACAGCAGCCTAATCATCATCATCTTCCCCATCACATTTTCTTCCTTCTCCTCCTCCTCTTACCCATCATCTTCCTTCTCCACAGAACGATAGAGGAGAAGGAGGCTTGGCTAGAAACATTTATCTGCAGGTTGATGAGAGAGAGAGAGAGAGAGAGAGAGAGAGAGAGAGAGAGAGAGAGAGAGAGAGAGAGAGAGAGAGAGAGAGAGAGAGAGAGCACTTGAGAAACGACGCTATACCCTTTTAGCTCTAACTTGGCCTAAAATTGCCATCTGCCCTTCTTGAATGTGGATCTGTAACAAGAGAATAAGACAAAAATATGATGCCAGTCACGAAGAAGTGCTATGGAAAGGATACAGGACCTTAGTATTGTTTTATTCTGCCAAGGAGCTGCGTGAAATAAAGTACCAATATGGACTACGGCTTTGTATCCTTCTTGGAACACTTCTTCGTGACTTGCATTATAATCTACTGTTATAAATCAGCTTTCAGGATGGAGAAGTGGCAAATTTAGGCCAAGTAAGAGTAGAAGGAGTAGGGAAGCAAGAACGAGTCAAAATATAATCAGACTGAAGACATTAAGTTGTAATTTGTAAAAAGATTGAACTCCAGGCAATCAAATATCCTTCATCATTGCCTATGGATCCAGGTAATCACTCCCATGGCTCCACCCTCCCACACACCATACAGAGCTACACTATACCACACCACACACATTACAACTCAACACACTACACTGCAACACTACACTACCCTACACGACACCACATTACACCACACCACACTACTCTACACTACACAACAGTACAATAAACTGCGCTGCGCTACACTTCACCCTCCCTTCTCTTTATCGTCAAGGTGTGGATACCCCCCTACTCAACCACCATAATTATTACCTATAGACTTTCCTGCCCAAAGTGAAGGGGAATGAAGGGGAAAAAAGCATAGGTTAATGAGGATAGGATGATGATGGGATTAAGTTTTCGACCAGCATTTAAAGCTTATTGATTCACTCATGTCCTCACCCACACCACGCCAATCACCACAGTTATTCTCTATAGACTCTCTCACTCACCTGCGAATGAAGGGGAAAAAAGCACTGGTTAATAAGGATAAGCTGATGATGGAATTAAGCTTTTGGTCAGCATTTCAAGCTTCCTGAGAGATTCCTGCCTCGAGCCACACCACAAGTTATTCTCTGTAGACTCTTTCACTACCCTGCCCTGAGTGAATGGACAATAAGGAGATAAATGAGCTGGTGGTGATTTGATGATGAAGGAATGATGTTTTGTCCAGTATTTTTAGCACGTAGATTCGTTCCCTGACTATTTTCTATACATCCATCCCTCGCTGGTGACAAAACATGAGTTGACAGAGTGGGATTTAGTACAGTAGAAGGGTATGTGCGTGAGATGGATGGGTCGAGAGAGATATGAGAGAGGGGGATGTGAGTTGGAGGGACAGCAGCCAAATGACTGAGGACAGGGTGACATGGAGGCAATTTATTTGTGGCCACCCCTTACGGGATTGAAGTGCCTGGTTATAGACAGTGTTGTAAAATAACGAAGTACAAATACTTGAGTACTGTACTTAAGTAACTTTTTTTGGTATTTACATTTTAAAAAGTACTCAACATTTTCAGTACTTTCACTTTTACTTAAGTATTGTTTTCTATTACTTTTACTTCACTACAACTGGAAAAAAAAAAACAAGTCATTACTCGTTAATCTCAAACTCAGGAATCGATTTTCAGCCTATTACAGGACACAGAACAACGCAAAGTCGGAAGCTGGCCAATCACAACTGCTTATTCATGTCTGGAACAATCATATGCGTCTTTTCATATTGCCCAAGCGATACCAATATTCATAGAGTACAATGTTCACTCATGGGCCGCCCGGGAGCGAAAGAAAAAGGGGCCACACCAGGGTGATGACGTCACACTCTCCTCTCTCGTCTCCCGAGTCCCGTTTACACTAACATTTTTTTTTCTTCCATATCATAAGACGTGCTTGCATATTATGTCAGAAATGATACAAATAAATAATCTACGAATCTCTAGCCAAACACTTTATTGGTTTTAGGCATAGCCTGCTCATATGATTATAAGCTTTGAAACAGTATTTAAGCATATGGACTAGAAAATTGTCTCACGTGATGATGATGAGATTCGCCACACTGGTGTGGTACGGGCTCAGGGTGGAGAGCCCGTAGGTGTCTCACGTCATACTTGAAGTTCATTGAATATGAATCTCTCTCTCTCTCTGTCAGTCATGGGGGCACGGTGGCTTAGAGGTAAAGCATCAAGCTCGGGACCGGGGGGTCGCGAGTTCGAGCCGCGCCAGGGACTGCCGTGCCGGGAGGGGTAGCGCCCTCCTGTTACCTAGCGGGGCTATATGATCTCATTGTAAGGTCTAGCTCGGGGGATTCTTTAATCCCTTTTAATCTGTCAGTCAGGATATGTATATACTATTATCTTATCAGTTAACTCATTTTGTTTAGTTTTTGTGGAAAAAATGATTTTTTTTTTATTTAGTACTCGCATTCTATAAAACGACAGCGAAGAAAAGAAATAAATACTTCATTAGGAGGAGAAACAAATTCAGCAGTTTGGCTAGATTCTGGACTGGGGTGGATCGGTCGGCGCGCTCCACTGTTTGTAAACAAAGAAGATGGCAGCCCACTTCGTCTGTGTAACAAGTGCTGTAACTGTGGACTTCTTTTTCTCTCCTATGAGGAGGTTGAGCTTCACCAAATTCATTGTGGTAAGTTAGGAAACATTATATATTCTTAGGGTAAAGTGACTAATTTATAGGTATGTTTGTAAAACTGCTATGAACATGGTGACGAAGTACCAATCTAAACTAAGGTGAAGCATAATGCTTCCCATCAACATCATCATCACGTATATAAAAAATACTATTATTGTGTGAAATGGGATTTTTTTATTATATGATCATGGAAATTTTATCAAATAAACAGTTTCCATCATTTGTCATGCATGCATTTAGGTTTGTGATGTATCCACTAACCTGACCGTTTTTTATGGCATTTGCCATGTTCTTAACGGTACTTTCTGTGTTTCAGTTTACAACACAATACCTGTCTGAGCAATAAATGACAGACCGATAATCCTCATTTTCTTTCTGATTATTTGTTAACACTGGCAAGGATTCCAAGCGACAGTAATGGTATAGTTTATATGTGCCTTTGTTTTCACCATATATAACCTAAAAAAAAATCTAACGTAACCCAGTGAAACCTAACACTCATGTCTCATAACAATTGATGTAATTAGCAGTGGTGAATAACTTTACCAGTACCTAAGTTGGCTTTTTTTTTTTTATGCATTATTTAATATTCAATATCCATACCTTACTATACATTTGACCATGATAAAAATCATGGTAATGTTTAGGGACATGTTGGCCACCTGTTAAATTGGATTTCTCTGTTTTCTGTGTGAAAGCATTTCTTTGGGGGGGGGATGATTATTTTACATTGGACACTTAACAACATACACAAATACAATTGTCTACTTTTTAGTGGTTTGATTTTAACAATAGTGAATTTTTGGGGTTGGAATTTACTCATTGTATTGGTATGGATATATGAAAAACTGGTAATATGCTATAAGGTCTTGTTGTGTTATAGTTACATTGTTTTGTTCATAGCTAGTGATTGAAAGACATTGGCAACTTGAAAATCAGCTATTAGCCAAGCCTGACCTAAGCCTTTTTACTTGATATTTTTTTTCAGTTCTAATATTGTTTCAGCCCACGACGGAAGTAATTAATTCTCTAGTCTCCAATGGAGAGTTCTCCAAAAAAGACAAGAATTTTGAATACCAGCTACTTTTTATAGAGCACAGCTTCATATAGGTTATGTTGGATTGGTCTGGTTAGGGTAGGTACAAAAAGAAAAAAAAAAAAGGTTAGGGCCTTTAATGATAATTTTTCCATTATTTGCTTCCTTCCCCCCCCCTTTTTCCCTCCTTTTCATTAACTGTGGACCATGTTTATTACTTTCATACTTGCAATATAGCCTACATGAATTTTGTATAGCATAAATGAACAATAATGAATGTGGTTATTGCTTACTAGTTTCTGTATAGGTAATAGGTATACATTTCCAAGTTAAGCAGACAAACCTGAAATTTTTATATTTTTACTTCATTGGTAAGGTAAGTAACAGGAATTTGAGGATTTAAGAAAAAAGAGATTATCATAGGGCCATATGCACTCACAAGTGAACCTGACAGGATACTAGTATGCAGATTCTCTGATTTCCCCACTTTCTCAGCCATACCCAAACCAATTCTATTTTGAAGTAAAATAACTACACTTCTCATACAGGTGGTGCTACATCTGCTGAAAATCCATCACCTGAACTTCATCTGGAACAGCCTGGAGAAGACATTGGACCCACAGCAGATGACCAGTCATCTTCAGAAAGTAAGTACTGTAGATGATCAATAGAATTATGTACCTGTCTGTACTGTATAGGGTCAGGAGAAGATAGGCAATGAAACTGTGAGATGACAGGGAGAAATGCCACATTAAGCTGTGATATATTGGAATGAGCATTGTTACACACCTTGTCGGAGGGATGGTCTCTACTAAGTTTGTTATTATTTTAATGTTTGTCTACTAAGTTTGTTATTATTTTAATGTTTTTCATTTAATTTATTTATTATATGAGTTTAATTATCAGTATTAGTACACAGATTGTTTTAATACCAATAGAAGTATTGTTAGGAACTAATAAGACCATATGCATCACCACCATTACTTGTGTTAATGTTTATCTAAGAACATTTTGGGGGTGGCAGATAATGACCCAGACATTTGCAAAAAGTCCACAAGTAAAACAGTGTGGGAATAATGGAAATAAGGTCCATAGAAAACTATATGAAACATATTGCACCAAACTTTTAAGTTAAATGTAGCATCACACATTTTAAGTTCAAGATAATACAAATATTGGGAACGTTATGTAGCTATACATGAATAATGTACTGTATAACATTGTGGTCTGTGATAGTAATTGATAATCCTCTTGTCCCACAGGACAATCAACAGCAGCCTGGAGCCATCAAGCCGTTCTTCTCCTAATAAATACATATGCTGAAAAAGAACATCTGTTCTCTCTGAGCTCCAAAAAAAAAATCCAAGTGTGGAGGGAGATAGCAGCTGTACTTCAGGAAAAGGGGCACATGTATACAGGAGAAAATTGTGACAAAAAAATGGGGTCACTTAAACAAAGGTATGGTATGTTTTCAAAGTGCTGTGGCAACTCTAAATTTTTAGTGTAAATGGTTTCTGGTATTGGTACATACTCATACAAAGGAGTGAGCTAGGCAATATGTTGTTCCCTAATTTTCACAGTAATGTAATTAACAGTACGATAATAATTTTCTTCATTAACATATTTTTTGCAGGTTCAAGTCCATTAAGGCTAATGCAAAGCTCAGTGGCAGAGGCAGGGACCAGTGGATTTACTATACCTTGATGGACGCGTTGTTTGGACACAGGGCTGATATGTTTCCAAGTGCCACAGATTTTACAATGCCAGTTGGTAGGTCTTATTGCTAATTATTTAAAATGTAAGTGACGCATAAATACGACAATTGTAGATTCAGATCACGGTGGTTATATTTACCTCTGGGCAATTTTATTTTTTTTTTAATTTTGAACTTACGTTAAATTTTTGGATCTGTTTATCTGGTGTGATATATTTATTTATAATCTTGAAATATAGTTTATCATTATCTAACGTAAATTTTGCTTCAATAACATGTCTGAGCTGGACTCATGAGTAGCAGCAGCTTAGCCATCAAGGAAATTACTCAATGGTACCCTTTTAATAGATCTCCCCGTGTGTGTTTTTTTTAATATCTCATTTAAAATGATCTTCAATAATTGACAATATCTGTTATTTTTCCCAAACATATCTATTCATTACAGTATGTAATTTATAACTCCTATGTAATGTCCAACAGTGAAACAAGTTGATTTATTTAGAGAAAATTTTAACAGTTGGATTCACTGGAGGTACATAAATTAATTTACTTTCAGAACTACTTCAACCTCGGGTCACTGAATCGGGTCCTCGAGTGACTCTATCCTCTGCTTCAGGGAGTCTGTTTCATCCAGTGGGAACATCTGCAACTGTGGGCAGCTCTTCCAGAGTAGATCCACCGATAACCTCATCACTTCCAGAGTATCCCCTGACCTCAAGTCCTGCAGTGTCTCCCATACATGTAGCATTGCCATCGACATCACCACCACCACTGCACCCGCCACCTAGAGTACCTGATGTAAGACCTCGAAAACGGCCAAAGTCTGAGGCAACAGGTACTGAAACACATGCTGAGTTGCAACACCAGAGTAACGTATTGGTGAAATTATTAGACGTTGATCGGGAGAGAAACAGCATTGTACAGACATTTACTACTCAGCTAATAGAACAACATAAGCAGTATCTGCAACAAAATGAGTTAATAATTAAGCTGCAAGAAGATCACAAGAATGCACAGGAGGCACATATGCGGGAACAACTATCAAGCCAAGCGAGGATGGCCCAGCTGCAGGAAGACCATCGAAGAGAAATGGTTTGGATGCAGGAAGAACACCATAGGGAACAAAGAGTTCTACAGGAAAGAATGTTTGAGATGCAGTCAACATCAAAAACAGTTACTGGACATGCTCCAACAGCATCACCGGGAGACCCAAGATATTCAGCACCAGATGCTCCAGATGCAACAAGAGCATCAGCGATTATTATTGGGCCAACAATCGGTGGCAAAGGGTGAACAGGATAAGTCTTAAGTACATTGTCAAGCTGGAAAAGAGAAACTCAGATTTATATTTTTGTTTTATATTTTCTTCAGTGTTGGGTGGATTTCATTTTTTGGTGGTTCAAGTATGACCTGCATTAAGCTGATTAATAGAAAAAAATTATGCATTGGGTATGGTAACACAATCATCTACAGTGTTATGGATTTCTGAAACACTAAAACCAAGGTAGTGGTATATATATAGAGAGAGAGAGAAAGATAGATAGATAGATAGATAGATATAGATTGAGACTGATATACTGTATTTGTGTGTGTGTGTGTCTGTCTGTCTTCTTACATTGTTGTATCTCTGTAGGAATGAGTGAAGCATAAGGTCCCCTGTCTTTTTTTTTTTTTTTTTTTAGACATATATGTGATAATGTAATTGGTATGGCAACATAATGTTTTCTTTGATATTTCAGGTACATTCTATTGCTCATTCAGGGAAACAGAATTTTGAGATTTATGTGTAATGACATTGGTTATCAATTTTTTCCAGTGTACTCTTGTTGTCATTTCCCCATTACTTATATATTGTTTAATGTGGTGAATGTATCTGTGTGTGTTTGGGTGTAATGTGTGTGATATTATTGGGTATTTGAAATATGCTGCAATATTCTGTTTTCCTATATTTTTTACCATACCATTTAAGAACTTATCTCAGATTATACATACAGTATTTTGGCATACCAGCAGTTTTCATTGTTATTTGTCATAGAATGGACACCAAGAAAACATGAAGTAAAGGAGAATTTGAATACCACTTTATAATTTTCTCATACCTCTTATTTAAGGAACACCAAGGTTGATATGTCCATATTTTCAAGCAGTGCCACAGTAATAACCCCTTTCCCTCAGATACAACATGATAAATGAAACTCACTAAAAGTCACATTCCATTTTTTAATTTATTTATTCTATAAACAGAAAAATGACATCTTACAACAACGAGCAGTGGTTCTATTAGGAGCAATAATTACCAGACTGAAGAACCCCAATACACATGGTATGTGAGTGAGTACCTTACAATCACAAGGGACCATACTGTAAAATACTATAGTGTAATCTAATAGGAAAAACAATAAATTATGAAAATTTGTTTCCTACCAAAAAATATTTCCCACTATGGTTATGTTAATTGATGCACAACACTTTGTGTGAGATAATTTCTCACTATACAGAGTTATAAGAAAATACTGAACGTAAAACTTTCAAATATTTTTTATTTACATGATTTTGGGTCACCGTGTAATGATGGATAATTAGGCCACCAGTGTGGGGCTCAGAATTTTTACTCACTTTAATGGTTAGACACTGGTTTACCCACCATAATGATGAGAGACTTAGAGAATATGCTGTCACCACCCAGCGTAATGCTGGGAATTTATTCCACCAGGAAGAATGATGAGGAATTTTGATGATTTTGGGATTAAGAGAAATAAGGTAGCATGATCTTATTAAAGAGTGCGTAGGAAGATATTAGCACACCTTGCAGGCCACTCAGTCTCACAAAAATCACTCTTCAGAGGATCGTATGACTCAAACTCAAAGAGACTTAACCTAATATTTACTAAATAATAATAATTTAAAAAAAAACACTACTCTTCAGATTATGAATGAACAGGAACTGAAGGACAACTTACTCTTCAAACTGAGGATGACACTAGGCAGACTAAGCAGAATCATTTTCCCTCCCACGGATACAGAATAGGAACAAGGATTGAATATGCGACGTACAATACTCATATGACATGACAATATATCATCATTCATCCCAAATATCCAGACCTGCTATCCCACCCTAGGTTGGGGCAAAGTTGAGCCAGAGAAAGAGCTTGATAGAAAAAGATGCTAGTCAAGTATGTCCAACAGAATGGGACACACTCATTGAAGCCATCTTAATCATGAATCAACATGAAAATGCCAACAAAATTCCACCCCACATTGTAGCTTCACACTGTCCGATGTAACAGTAAATCCAATGGCTATCAGGTTTAAAAGGAGTGCCAAATCCTCATGTTATAAACTCTTGAGAATGAAATTTATGTCATTCACCATCAATGGATGTCCATACTTATGTTTCTCAGATGCTCACTTACAACTGCTATGCATATTCTTGGTCTTCTATGGCTACTGCCACCTTTGCACTCACCCCCGGTAACCTATTTATTTACTGCTATGATCACATTCACTGCAATTAACATGACCATCAAATTATACTATTTTCCCTTCTGGTGTCCACTAAATTTCATAAACCAACTCTATCACGGATCATGTAAGTGCTTATGAAATCCACTTTCCTCACTCCAAACACAATCCATACCAAGTTGACAAAAAAAAATCCTAACCACCCCCAAATAAAAAAATAAAAATAAGACAGGACTATTAATCAAAGTTCATATACAAACTACAGTAAAAGTTATTTTTCATTTCATTTTGCAAACATAGTTGCCAGTTCATTTCTTTTTACTT
>JAGKTI010015238.1:1321-14590 GCA_018397915.1 Birgus latro | reverse complement strand
TGCACACACACACACACACACACACACACACACGCTGGCGCAGTGGTAGCGTTCTCGCTTGCCATCTAGTAGACGGGAGTTCGCGCCTCGCTCAGGTTGCGAAAAGTTTCACTGACGAAGTGGGTGGTTACTGTCCCCTTTGAGCAAGGGGATGGGTGTGTGAGTATGTGAAGGTCACAGCCTTGCCCATAGATCGGACTATATGAGCTTTCAGCTCCCTTCCGGGAGGGTAAAAGCTGACGATCACTACCATCAAGTGATCCTGACCGACCCGGTGAGTTACACACACACACACACACAAACACACACATGCAACTGTTAAACACACACTCTCTCTCTCTCTCTCTCTCTCTCTCTCTCTCTAAAACTGAGAGTATGACAGGCCAGGCCATCAACATCTCCCTGCGTATGACTCTTGTCTTACACACACACACACATACACAGAACGAGAGAGAGAGAGAGAGAGAGAGAGAGAGAGAGAGAGAGAAATACTCTCTTCCTGTGCACTTTACCACTTCCGTACAATGGCATCCCACTTCACTTTATTCTTGGTACCCTTAACTGATTTTAGATAACTTGATGAACAGTTCCCACGCTGATGTGGTTACAACATCGTACATTGACATCTTCACCGCCATAACTCCTTCCCAAGATGAAGCAGATCGTGTTGTGATAGTAAGGGTATAACCGTGATGGAGAGGGGCGGCTTCATGTAGTGGCGCTGATATAATCAGGCAGATACACTACTTCATTATTCAGACTTCCCTCGACCCCTATCATATCTCCCGAAACGAGGACGATGGACTGCAGAAGGGCACTATGGGTCTGCAGTCAACTGGGTTCACGTTGCAGATAAGCTCGGGGCGCCAGAACATTAACAACAAGAAAATCAAGTAAACGTCATCATGCTACTGTAAAGTATATTATTATCGTCTGCTTGTTGTTGCGTCTGTCCCGAACAAAATCACATAAATATTCATTAGGTGTCCATGAAAGGGAAAATCGAAATTGGTTTTTAACCTTAGGCTCTGGACCCAGGAACAAGGCATCGCAGAGCGGGAAGCAATTGACAAGCCGGTGAACCACCTCGGGTCCCATTAAAAGTTAGTGAGTGTTCAGTGAAGCAGTGGACGTGGAGTGAGATTCAAGCCTCCTGGCAAAGTTACACATCCCACTGATAGCGATTTCGGGTCTTGAAATACTCCTCCCACCCCCACCCCCACCATCTCTCTCTCTCTCTCTCTCTCTCTCGTTTCTTATGCGTCCTCCCTTTCTCTCTCCCTCCCTTGCCCCCTCACTGACTGTATTTCCTCCCCTGTCTCTCTTCATTCCTATCTTTCCATCCCTGTCTTTCTGAATCCACGTCTTTCCTTTCCTGTATCTCTCCCTCCATTCATCCATGCAACCATCTATTTACCTCTCTTATTTTCTTTACCCCATCCCTCCTACTTTCATCTCACTGCACATTTCCTCTACCCTTTGCTTCCTTCCTTCCTCCCTCTTTCTCTTATCTACTTTCCTTCTTCAGTCATCTCTCCCCCTTCCATTCTTTTTACCTACCTTCCTTCCTCTTTCCCCCTTCCTCTCTTTTCACCTCCAATATCTACCTTTCTCTCTCTCTCTTCTCTTTCCCTTTCCTTTCCTCCCTCCCCTTTTTCCTTCTCGTCCCCTTGCTTTATCTATTCTCTCTCCTTGCCTTAATCTTCCTACCTCACAACCTCTTCTTTGTCGCTCTCCCTTCCTTCCCCCTCTCCCTTTCTTCTTCCCTCTCCCTTCATTCCTCTCTATTATCTCTCCTGGCCTCACTCTTTCTTCGCCTTCCCCTTCCTTTCAATCCATTCTCGTCTCCTCCTAACTTCCTTCTTCCTCCATTCCTGTCTTGCCCTCCCTCTCACTTCCTCTTAATAGGCGAAGTTTGTTGTCCCCTTGTCCTTGTTCACCCATCGGTATAAATGGGGACCTGCATGAAACACTGACTGTTCCAGATTGTACTCTAGGGGAAGACTGGGACTTGGCAGAAACTAATCGTCTGCCTTTACGACAATCATCCGATCCAAAGGCAGAAGTTTCATCCGTACTTTCTTCCGTTTCATAGCTCCGTCACCCCCTTCCAATACCGCTCCCATCCCTTCCCATCCCCAACTCTTCGTTTCCTCACGTCTCTTTTTTGTCATTTTTATTCCCATCCTTGCATTCTTGATTTCACCCTTCCTTCCATTTTTTAATTCCTTGGTTCGTTCGTTTGTTCGTATGATTGTTCCTTCCTTCCTACCTTCCCTCATTCTTGCCTCCCTTCCTTCCTCCCATCATCTCTTCCTTCCTTCCATCTTTCATTCTTTCTATCCGTATTGCTTACACTGATTCCTTCCTTCCTTCCTCCCTCATTCCCCTTCTCCTCTGACTCGCTCACTCCACGTTCTTGCTCCGTCACTCCTCAACATGACCCCCTTACGAGGTGCTGTTTGTGGCTAGAGTAATAGAGGTAATACTTGTTTCTCGAATATAAACATACTGTTGGATATAGGAGAGAGAGAGGGAGAGAGAGAAAGAGAGAGAGAGAGGGTGCTCTCGCGCTTAAATTATGTGTGATTATGTGCACAAAGTACTAGGATGTTCACTTATAATAATAATGATAATAATAATAGTAATAATAATAATTATAATTATAATTATTATTATAGTATTATTATATTATTTCTGTGGTAGGTGGGGGCCCTCACCATCCACTCACTCGATGTAGTGCTGCTCTCGGATGTCTGCCCTTTCCTCTCCTCCATCCTTCTTTCCTTCCATCCTCTTCTGTCTTTCCTTCATCCTTACCTCTTCCTTCTGCCTACGGGTGACTTCGCGCTCCTTCTTCTGATTATTTTCCTTCATTCTTTCCTCTTCGTTCTGTCTGTGGGTGACTCTGCACTGAGTGACAAGCATAATGGTTTCCTGTACACCAGGAAAACATTTTCTATGCTGGGTGGTAACCATATAACCATATTTTGGTGCCTGGTGGTTTAGTGGGTAATTACGGCACTCCAATCCGATTAAGCCAGTGAAGGTTTATATCCAAGGGATGGTTGAGGTTTATTGCACACATAATGCCACTCTTTTTTTTCTTTTTATTTTATGTGTCCGACTCTGGGCATAGGCTTCACAGCCTGCTATCAAGGCCCAGTCGTCCTCCTACAATCTACATGTCACCACTTCGGCGCTTAACACCCACATATTGAATACATGCTAGGGCTGTCTCATACAGGACTGGTGTATTGATATTAGCGGAGTCATTTTTACGACATGTCGGCGGGTCTTCTGGTAGATCAGTAAAGCCTTATTTAATGAAATTCAAATCCTTAAACTGTTCCCTGCACCAGCGAGGATTCGAACCTGGGTCCCACGGGACCGCAAGCCAACTCTCTACCGATCGAGCTACCGCCTCCCCTACTCAGGGATGCGTGAGGCTAGTCACTCTCATCTTAAATGTCAGGACCAACTTGCCTAGCCCCAGGCTCCTACGTTCCTCATGGGGCAACGTAGGATTGGATGATGAATGGGTTTTATTCGCCCCTGTATGGAGTACAACTCTCATGTGTGGGGAGGCTCTACACATGCAGCTCTTCTCAATAGGGTGGAGTCAAAGGCTTTTCGTCTCATTAACTCTCCTCCTCTTACTGATTCCCTTCAACCTTTGTCTCTTCGCCGCACTGTTGCATCTTTATCTCTCTTCTATCGCTACTTCAACGGTCACTGTTCCTCTGAACTGTCTGCTTGCATCCCTCCACCTCTACGACGGGCACGTAGTACCCGTCTAGCAACAAACTCTCATCCCTTTTCTGTCCAACTCTCTAATGCAAGAGTTAACCGTTATTCCCAGTCCTTCATTTATGCAACTGGTCACCTCTGGAACTGTCTCCCTCTGTCTGTATTCCCTACTTCCTATGATCTCCAGTCTTTCAAACGCAGTGTGTCCAGGCATCTCGAAATGAATAGATCTTGAATTTGGATCTCTTTTGTATTGTTTTTGTTTTTTCTTGGAGGAATGAGTATGCGGGCCCATGGCCTTTGGTTCCTTCTTCCCTGCATTAAAATAAATAAATAAATAAATAAATAAAACATCGTAAAGTTGTCCAAGGGCAATTATGATAAAGAAAAACTTCCCACAGCCATTGCCTATTGGAAGTCGAGCTATAAAAGGACCTTGAGGGCAAGATCACTGATCTTATGCACGTCACTTTAGGTCATCACATTCTGTAAATCCACCCAGATTGGTGCCTTTGGCTTTAATCCTTCATGGAAAATTAGGTGACATCGGAAATATCCGGAAAAGTCCAAATTTTTAACCTCAGGCGAGGTCAAGGCCAATGTTCTTTTGTATGTCACCTTAGGTCAACACAGTCTATAAGTCCACCAAGTTTGGTGGCTCTAGCTTTAATCGTTCATGCAAAAATAGGTGATATCCAGAATATCTGTAAAAGTATCAACTTTTGATTAAAGGTGGTCTCAGAATAATCAACCAATTGAAATCAGAGGCCCTTTCAGCATCTGCCCGGCTAATGGCTATATCATAGAAAAATTTTTGCTTCTTAGCTTAAGCAGTTCTTGAGTAGCATGACTGACTCATTTTTCAGCATTCCAGATAATATGCACAGACTCAGTTGACGGACTGCCACCATATTTGGCCAAACGAAGTGAACAGCTGTCTGAGTAGTTTTACTGAGTTTGGAGGCTCTAGGACAAATAGCCCTTGAAATATAATTTTAAAATAAGTAATAACCAGAGGGGCACTCGGTGGAGTGAATCGTTCTGACATGCGCAAAGTAATTTCCAAGCCATTCTTCATAATGGGTTAGGTTTTCTCGTCACTGATTAGGGTTTCGCAAAGGCGTCTTCCAGATCCAGAATCAGTAATACAATACGGATCGGTCCCAAAATTAACCGGTTGTTCCCAGGGACATGTGCTATCTACACACTAAATTTTGTTCAAATCTCTCTTAGTTCTTGAACAATCCTACTACTAGACAAAGAAACTAAAAACATTGGTCTCAAAAGTTAATCAATTGTCCTGTGGGATATGGGCTGTCTACCCACCAAATTTGGTCCATATCTCTGTTTTAGTTTTTGAGTAATCCTGCTAACAAACAAACTAACAAACAAACGGGCGGCCGTGAAAACACTCTCCTTTTCGAAGAGAATAATAACAATAATAATAATAATGATAACAATAATAATACTATTAATGACAAAAACAAGAAAACTTCCCACAGGGATACGGAAAGTTTTAATACTAATAATAATTCTTTAGCATCACCATCATCATCATCATCAACATAATAATCCCTTAAATTTTAACGCTTATGGGTCATATCCAGGTGGAGCAGTTAACCACACTATACCACCAAGCTTCTCTTTGGTTATATAGTTTCCATTAGATCTAATTACTGATACGCACGGTTTCAGGAAACAATTTGCCTCGACACTCAGTGCCAAGTAACATGTAGGCAGTATGCAATCACGTGAGTGGATGGTGACATTCCCCACTTACTGCTAAAAGAGATCACTGAAAATAAATCACACATTCGGCGTACTCTGTCTGTCTATCTGTCTGTCTGTCTTTCTCTCTCTCGAAGAAGAAGAAGAAGTAGAAGAAGAGTAGCACTGATCGTCCGGGAGTGGATTCTGTGGCTTGAAGTGCTGAATCAGTGCAGGAGATACTCAGCACAGAGCTCACTGTGGGAGTGAGTGTTCCCAGGTTCATTGTTGTCTTCCGTCCACTACAGCAGCTTGTCGAGGAAAATGTTAGATTTTACTGAGATTAGTGAGTCAGTTGGGGAAATTATCACAATTTCCTTTGGCAAATTACACTCTTCTACCAAACACAGAGGTTAAATATGAGATCCATGAAGCTAGAAGGCAAATCAGATATGCTGATGAAGTCTTTCTGACACAGTGGGTGACCGAGACCATAAGGAGGAGATATGTGTTGGATCTTGTCCACAGATGGCCTCATTTGGGGCTTGCCTCTGGGTGAACCTTAGGAGGAAATGTCGACAGTCTAATTAGTTAATATTTATGTATACCCAAGTTTGAAGTTTAGGTTCAGTAACATAGTGTTCCTCACTTAAGGAGAGCAGAATTCAATGGCTTTATAGAAGGAAAATGTGTAATGCATTTAGAAATGAGACTGAGCGTGAATGAGTCCTGGTGCTCATTCGGAAGCCCCCTGCGTCTACCCAGGCAATGTTTGTATCCTTGAAGGATAAAAATAAGTCGAACAGGGCAGTAGTCTTGAGGTTGATGGCAAGTGGCAAGCTGGTTATAGCGAGAGCTGGAGCCTCCGCTTCACCAGCCCTTAGGACCTGCTCCTGACCATCATCCTTTGCTGAACAGTTTCAGTGTTTTCATTAACTCAGAGTGTAGGCCGGCATACTCTCATAATACCTCTACCTCCAGCTGTCTACACCACACTACATGCACCTTACATATCACACCTTATCACGCATTAGCATTGGCCGCTGCATCATTATCGGCATATCTGGTGGTATCTCGGATTGCCACCACTGGCAGAGTAGAGCTGGCGGCACAGGGTCCTACCAGTCACAGTTAAGCAACTGTGCCAACAGCAGCTGTTGCAAACACAGTTCATGCTCATCAGTGGAGAGGCACAGGTTCGGCCTTATATTTCACTAATATCTGTGGCCTTAGTACCAATTTAAATTCCATTCACTTTTTCCTCCAGTCCAGATACCCCCTAGCCCTGCTCCTCACAGAAACCCAAATATCTCCCTCTACTGACATATCCCAGTTGTGTTTTCTTGGTTACCATCTCCTGACAAACTTCCGTAACAAGGGTGGAAACTGTTACATCAAATCTGAATTTGCAGTTGAAACTATTTTCAATTTCACATCAGCTAATTATGATTATTCACTATATAAACTAAATTATCTAAATATTACCCAATATATCTATGTAGTTTATTGTTCCCCCAATGCTTCTTCAGAACCCAACGTACAGTATTTGATTCCATAACCACACAGTTGACTAACCTTAACCTCACCTTTATCACTGAAATTACCGTTATGGAAAATTTTAACGTTTACACTGTAGGATGATTATTGCATTCTGCCAGGGCTGACGTTACTGGTCTAGAATGCGAGCTGTTTGCAGAACCGTTTAATCTCACGCAATTGGTAAAGCAACCAAACAGATTACCAGATAATCCTTACCGTAATGCCTATCTCTTGGATCTAATCTTGACAAATAATCCAGATCAGTGCAAGATAGAAGTACTGTTACTGCTTGGATACTCTGACCACAATCTTATCAAAGCCTCATTGGTTAGTTGCTCAAAACTTCCCCGTTCTGAACCAGTCAGGGTGACCAAGTGGCACTTTGATAGGGCAGACTGGAATGGATTTAGAAATTATCTTGCTGACATTCCATGGCAGTCTATCTTCTCCACTGACATCAGTTCTACCCAGACCCAAATTAATGAATTAATACAAGCTGGTATGGATTTATTCATACCCAGTCAACAGTTTACTAAAAGACTGGGCTCCCCAAAATGGTTTGACAGCAATTGTGCCAGAGAAATGACCCAAAAATCATTAGCAAGTAACTTTTACTTAGAATCAAAATCACCTTAAACACTCGGTCAGTTTAAACATTGCTAGAAACCATGCTAAAGCAGCAATTAATCTTACTAAATGAAACTTTCTTCGCAACGAAGCATCCATACTATTAAATAATCCTAATGACAATAGAATATTCTGGCCAGCGCTCAACTCTTTCAGTAATCACTTTATTAAGTCATCACTCATTCCCCCCATTAAAATCTTCTGATGGTAACACTATAAATGGCCTGCGTGGTAAAGCAACCATCCTAGCCAGTACATTTGCTAAAAGTTCTACCTTAGAGAAAATTAGCCAGAACGTCCCTGTACTAGACCTTGGCTCTCCAGAAATAGCTCCACATAAGATACAAGTTAGATACGTAAATTCATTCTAGACAATTTATCAACCAACAAAGCTCCAGGTCCAGATAGAATTCCTCCATTTATTTTGCAAGAGTGTTCCCAAGAGCTTACTGCTGTTCTGGCTAAATTATTCAGACTATGCATATGTAATTCTTCATTCCCTAATTCCTGTGAAGAAGCCAATATCCACCCAGTTACAAAGAAAGGAAGTTCCTCTCCCCCCCCCTCCCTCCCAATTACAGACCAATAACAATCACATCTTCTGTTGGTAAAGTATTTGAGACTGTAATAAATAAGCACACTGTTAAACATCTTCAATCCAACAACTTCATCTGTGGTATACAGTATCGTTTTCGCCACGAGAGATCCACTGTTGATTTACTTAGTCTCCTGACTCATACCGTTCATCAGTCAATTGACCAACATGGAGAAACCCAGCAGTAACCTTTGATATTTCTAAAGCTTTTGACAGAGTGTGGCACCATTCTCTGCAGTCCAAACTTCCTTGCTATGGCCTATCATCTTTTGTTCCTCATATCTCAGTGATGGAAAGATAAAAGTAAATGATGTATATTCCAATTTCCACTCAATGCTGGCGTGCCACAAGGATCATTTCTGGCCCCAGCCCTATTCCTGATTCATATAAATGATCTCTTATCTATCACCCATAGTGCTATTCACTCAAATGCAGTTGACTCAGCACTTCACACTTCATTCACACTTAAACACCCATTCACAAAGTCTAATATCTCTAACTCACAACTCAGTATGGCAATCTATAAATCAAGACTTATCTAAGATCACGGGATGAGGACAAAATAGCCTTGTCTCATTTAATGTATAAAAACCAAATATGTACAATTTACTAATAGGCAGATATGGCCTGCTTCCTATATTGCCTTCAGTGCCATTGATATTGCTATCTCTAAAAGTATTAAAATTCTCAGTGTTTCATTTAACAACGCCCTCAGCTGGACCTCTCGTTACATCACTTGCTAAAACCGGTTCAAAGAAACTTGGATTATTGTACAGAGTCCGTAACTTCTTCACTGACAAGCAGTTAGCTATAATATACAAGAGTCATATGCAGTTTCAGCTGGAATATTGTTCACCATTGTGGAATGGATGTGGAAAGGTTGCACTAAAACAACTGGACAAAATTCAGAACAAGTTATTAGAATTATTAATAACCCTACTGTTACCAATGAACTACCTTCCTTACAGGTAAGAAGGAATGTTGCCTCCCCTGCATTATTTTACACATACTTCTATGGCAAGTGCTCAGACGAAGTTGCATCCATCATGCCCCCTCTCCACGCCTTCCCCTGCTCTATGCGGGCATCTGGTAACGCTCATGACTGGACTGTCGCATTGCTATATTGCAGAATTTCTGCATATCGGAATTTTTTTATTCTCCGAACTGCATCTCTTTGGAACTCACTTCCCCATAGTGGTACAGTGGTTCCCCCCAAACTTCAACCTGTGGTTATTAAACTCCAGCTGTTACAGATTTTTCATGAATGGAAGACACATGTAATCAGGTGTATCGATTACTGTTTTATTCTTTTGTTTTCCTTCCTCTGTTCTTTCTGTAAAAAAAAAAAAGGCAATGGGATTACCACTGTCCCAAACCACATGGTTCACACGTTTGACAGAAGCGGCAAATAGGTAGGGAAAGGGAACGTATTGATTATTCAAAGATACTGGCAATTTATCAGTCAAAAGAAATTACATCCACCTGTGCAGGAGGGTGAAGTCAACATGTGGACTGGACTAAGCACAATGAGGATTTCTGGGCAACAGCCTTATGTATCTCAAGGAGTTATTTGATTACAAGAACTGTATAAAACAAGTTCGCAACAAGACTGACCGTCACTTGATGCAAAGAAGATTTGTGAATCTCCAGTCAAGATATAGCTGACATTCTGAACTCCCTGTTGTCATCATCAGTGTTCTTTAGCAAGAAGAGAGGTGATATCCCTGAGACATATAAGAGTTTGACTAACGAGAGTATTACGTGCTAAAAAGCAGAGGTGTGTGATGGACTAACAAATAAAAGTCCCAAGAAAACCTACAGTAATGATGAGTTTCTTCCAAGCATCCTGCAGGAGGTGCATAACAAGGCGATCCCTCACCAGACTATCATCCTCAATATATAGTATTGCAGTCTAACTGAGAAATTCGTTTGGACCGGAAGGTTGGCAAAGTGACACCCCCCCCACCCCCCAAAAAAAAAGATAAAAAAAACTATTGACATTTGAAAGAAATTACTATTCAATCTGTCTAATATCTGCAAAACGGACATTGCCTGAAGTTACAATTACAAAAACTATCGTAGATCACCAAAAATCAAATAAGTTACTGTATGATTAACCATATGGGTTTAGGCAGCAGTTTCTATGTATAATCAGTTTGACTGAATTCTTCCACTGCATATATTGGTTAATCATGGAAAACTAGCTTCATGAACTGGTTATCAGCTGACCAACCAGCGCAAGAAGTCGACAGTTTACTTCTAGGTCAGTTATTTTCCAAAATTTACACAAGTGATATAGATAAGGACATTAACCGAAATGCCAAATTTGTAATGACAAAAAGATGGCAGAAAATGCTACATCATTCAAGAAGATAATAAGCCTAGTACCGAACGTAACCTAAGCCATCATGAATGATGGAAATGTCATTCAGTTGTGACACTGGTCGCGCAAATTCTAGATCCAAAACCTTTTTGTCAGGATGTGTAATCAACAGCACTGACTTAGAGAAAACCCAAGGTGTAATAATCAGAAGGGACTTGAAATTTTCCAAACAGTGCATTAAAGCAAAGAAGAAAGCAGAGAGGCCTCTAAGTAATATAAAGAAGCTGTACAGGTAAAAAAAAAAATGTACTCTGTAAACTTCTCTTGTACAACCATATTCGGAATACTCTGCACAATTCTGGTCACCAACGCTGAAGACAGATATTGTGAGGCATGAGGGAATCTAGGCAATGAGTACTAAACTGATCCCATCCACCAGGCACATAATATATCAGAGTATGCTGCAGACAGCGAATTTCTTATTATGTGGGAATTGGATATTGGGTACAGAGCTAACTGAGGGCCTCAGAAACCATAGAATAAAAAAAAGATCGTGAACCAGCACATACGTAGTTCATACAGAGTTTGAGACCATAGGTGGAAGTGTGACTTGAAGTGTTTCCATCATGATCTGTCTGTCTATTTTTCTTTAGCCAAGCGCTTTAATCCTGTATGTGATGGCCACAGACAAATCTCCTCCATGTTGCCCTGTTCCTTATCATTTCACTCTCCTAGCTCAACTTACACCCCCATCTCTCATATACTTCTCTACTCCATCCCTCCATCTTAACCTCGGTCTCCCCGTCCCCCGCCCCTCCTCCACCTCACTCAGATACATGCTCGTAGTAAGTCTCTCACTCTATCCTCTCCACATGACCAAACTAGCTCAGTGTATTTCTCCTAATGCTTTCTGTCAAATCCATACACTCACCACAAGGCTCCTTCACTTTCTCATTTGCTAGTCTGTCTCTCCATGTATCTCCACATGCTCATCTCAAATATCGGTAACTCATTTCAGTGAACCAGCACCCTTTCTTCTCTGCTGTACCCCGGTAACGACTCCAGGAGCTGCCTGGAACCACTGTCGACTCTCTCCTTCATCATTTCTGCAACATTCGTGGCCTTTCCTCTAACTTTCGCTCTGTTGAGCACCACATCTCCTCCTCTAAACCTTGCTCCTCTCTTCCTCATTGAGACTCAGATGTCTGAGGCAACTGACAGCAAACCCTTTTCTGTATCCTCCTACTTTCTCTATACTCATTTCAAAGCCAAAGGTGGCTGCTGTGTATATGTACGCAACAATCTGTCTTGCTCTCGTGTTCCTGAACTTGATTCTTCTGAATTCTCTGCTCTCTGGCTTCGGCTCTCCTGTCATTCTCTGACTAAATATATCTGCACTGTTTACTAATCTCCTAATTCTACTGACTATCAAAAATTCTGACTATCTTACTTCTATGATGGAACACATTCTATCCATTTCTCCTTTCTCTGAAATCTCCATTCTAGGAGATTTCAATTTTCACCACCACCTTTGGCTCTCCTCTTCTTTCACTGATCCACCTGGTGAACAAGCCTACATCTTTTCTATCCTTAATGACCCAGAGCAGCTTGTACAGCACCCTACCCGTATCCCTGACCACCTTGGAGAGAGTTCCAACATACTTGACCTCTTCCTAACAACTAATCCTTCTACTTACTCTGTTAATCTTTTCTCTCCGTTGGGCTCCTCCGATCATAATCTTATTACCTTAGCCTGTAGTATCGCTCCAGTACGGCCTGTGGACCCTCCACTTTGGAGCTACAGATTGGGAGGCCCTCAGGTAGTACTTCTTTGATTTTCCCTGGAATGATTATTGCTTCCATGGTCGGGACCCATCTGACTGTGCCTTGTGCATTACGGAGGTTATTCTCTCGGGCATGGAAGCATATATTCCTTTCTCATATCCTTTGACAAATGCAAGAAAGCCTTAGTTTAATCACGCTTGTTCTAATGCTGTCCGCAACAAGGAGAGGGCATATAAATGATACCGGATCCAACCCACCCCTGAATCACATCTTTTTTATGTCTCTGCCTGGATTCATGTTAAGTCTGTTCTTCACTCTGCTAAAAATAATTTCATCCGTGCTAAATGCTCTCAACTCTCCTACTCAAATTTTTCTCACTCCTTCTGGTACCTTGCCAAAAACCTTTCTAACAACTTTACCTCATCATCCATCCCTCCACTTTTCTACTCTGATTGCTCTGTAGCTATTTCTTCTACTGATAAAGCAGATCTCTTTGCTCAGACTTTCTCCTCCAATTCCACCTTAGACGATTCCGGTGCTGTTCCTCCATCACTTCCTTCCTCTGACTTCCTTATGACTGACATTAAAATTTCTTCAGCTGATGTATTTTCAGCCATCACTGGCCTCAATATTAACAAGGCATATGGGCCTGACGGGGTCCCTCCTGTTGTCCTCAAGAACTGTGTTTCTGTGTTTACACACTGTCTAGGTAAACTCTTTCACCTTTGTCTATTAATTTGTACCTTTCCTTCCTGCTGGAAGTTTGCTCTCATTCAGCGAGTCCCAAAGAAGGGTGACCACTCTCAACCCTCTAACTGTCGTTCAATTGCTTTAACATCCTGTGTCTCAATACTTTTCGAGTCAGTTCTTAACAGAAAAATCTTAAAGCATCTTTCCTATCACAACCTTCTTTCTGATCGTCAATATGAGGTCTGTCAGGGAC
>JAGKTI010015237.1:0-20729 GCA_018397915.1 Birgus latro | reverse complement strand
TCATCACGCTACGCTGTTTCCAAAGTTATAATGGATTTTTTTTTAAATTCAGAAACAGGAAAAGAATACCGTAAAGTAATCCTATCACGTGAACTGGAAAAAAGGCCATACCTTAATTTACTCACCAGTCATGCCACTGAAATTTACACCAAAAACATATTTGAAGAAGAAATTTAATCCCAGTTTTTTTGAAAACCAAGAGCGTAAACTTAATGATGGAAACATCTACTAAAATGAGATTAAAATTTGATTCTGAGTTACACTGTCGATAATATTTGACACAGTGGGTTGGTACTCGAGCTGCATGAGCTAAAACAATCTCATAATTACCTCTGCTAAAGAAGTTGGAGGAGTTTATGTATTCACCTATGTTTGTCTGTCTATCTGTCTGTCTGTTTGTCCAGACGATATCTTTAAAAGTTCTCAATGAATTTCAATGAAATTTTGTGGAATGGTGGGCCATGGGCCAAGAACGAATTGATTAAATTTAGGGCCCGATCTGGATCCGGATTCTATCTCCACGGATCCAGATCCTTTTTAATGGCATTGACAGAGGTCTGCGCTCTTTGAATGCTTTCTAGTTTGTTACTAAACCTGACAGGAGGATGAATCTTTCCCTAGGCATCTGTCGTGTGAATCTCATAAGCATCTAATGTACATAAGTCTATCCATTTCTGTGCTTTACCAGATCTTTTGCTATCTTACACTTTTACTTGTTATAAAGTTTCAGACCCGAATAAGGCAGCCACTCCGTCTGAAATCCAAATATCAAGAATGGACCATCTTAATGCAGTACGAGAAAACGAGGGACTTGAACATCAGGCTCAGAATAGAAATAATGATGGAGTAGAGGCGGAGAAGAGTGAAACAAAACGGAAAGAAAAGGAAGAAGAGGTGACAGAGAAGGGGGATAATGCGGAGCTTGAGTTGCCGATGTGGCAGTGTGGGCTGAAGGGAGTGAAGCAGAGGCTGTCAGCGCTCCACACCACTGCACACCTCTCAGATCTTACACTTCACCTTGCTGACAACTCCAGAGTCAAGGTATGCAAAAAGACTCACAGTAAAATAGTTATCACTCCTAACCTCCTATACTTTATGACGAATAAAATTTTCTTACGATAACTGTAATGGATTATTAATATTCCAGACCATAAAATGGGTTGTTACTAGACATAACTCAGTTAACGCGTACTCGGCTAATTATTATTATTATCTGTTTAGGAGAAAATGCTTTAAACCATAAGAGGGTTACGATATTAACAAAGAAGACAAAGTTTATTCAACTTACTGTTCTTTTAACTCTCCAGAGTGCTTACACTGAACATAACACAACTTTGTCTCTACAGAGATCTTTGTCCAGCTCTTCTTCCAGCACTCCCATTATACTATCGACGCCCCGATAATATAATGGGAGTGCTTTGACGTTACTTAACAACTCAACAACATGTACATTCTCAGTGATACCTCACAATGCACCCACATCCCACACCAGGCAAACCGCCTCCCCACACCTCACAATACACCCACATCCCACACCATGCAAACCGCCTCCCACACCTCACAATACACCCACATCCCACACCAGGCAAACCGCCTCCCACACCTCACAATGCACCCACATCCCACACCAGGCAAACCGCCTCCCACACCTCACAATACACCCACATCCCACACCAGGCAAACCACCTCCCACACCTCACAATGCACCCACATCCCACACCTCACAATGCACCCACATCCCACACCAGGCAAACCGCCTCCCCACACCTCACAGTGCACCCACATCCCACACCAGGCAACCCCCCTTCCCTCCCCGTGGAGGCCTTGGCAGTGCTTAACAACTCAATATGTATATTCTGAATGACACCTCATAATGCGCCCACATCCCACACCAGCCAAACCGCCACCCCTTCCTCCCTAAACAGAACTTTCTGTTCGCCAACACTTGTACTCAGCACCATTTGGCGAACGGAACCCAAACTTGCTCCAGATCATCTTCCCATCACTATTACCATAGAAACCCTATCAAAACCTCAGCGATCATGCCTCACATACACAAACTACTGGAAAGCAGGCTGGTCAAAATTCACAGAAGACACGCACGCACACACACACACACACACACACACACACACACACAAACACAAAATTCAGCTCACTAAACTACACACTCGTCACCGGCATTAACAGGCGCATTATTAAAAGAAAAATTTCAACATCATCATACTCAGTGCAGACAAACACCACATTCCACGAGGCAACAGAAGGCTTTACAAATCGAACTATGCGTCAGAGATCTGCCGCCTCGACCCGCACATAAGTACGGTTCCCTTCTCCCGCACACACAAGACAATCACAAGGCTCAAGAAATAACAGTGAGATCAGCATAATAATTAGTATAAAAAATCGGAAATCTGAATGGCCTTTGTAACTACACTAATGACTACAAAGACGTTTCTGGACTCTACAAACTTAATAAACTGTATCATTACATACTGTACATGCACCTAGAAGATCCACATCGCCATCACTTCCAATGCCCAATGCATCCCTTCTTGCAAAGAACAAGCAAACATACTTGTGAACCAATATGTAAACATAAGTCACATAACATCAACACCCAGTCTAAAAAACAATCGTCTCAACATAGGCAGCCCTTTCAACTCCATCTCAGTGTAACCCCCTTCACTGCAGAACAAACACGTAACATTATCAAGAAAACCAGGAACCCTACAGGCAAAGAACCAGATGGCATCAGCAAACTGCACCTGAAACAAGGTCCTCTTGGCCTAAAGGTCCTAACAAACATCAACAACTTCTTATACACACACTGCTGCATTCCCAGTATTTGTAAGCATGAAACGATTGTCACTAGTTAAACCAAACAAGAACCCTACACTCCCTTCTTGACACAGACCCATAACACAAGTCAGTACACCATAAAAAATATGTGGACGCCTCATTCTCAGCAATATCATACCCCATTTCCACTAGTTCCTTCAGAACACTGATTTGGAGTACTGCACTCGACAAATACTTTCCTAATTTCACACAACAAGCATTGGATGACATAAGCTCTAGACTGCATGCACAAGGCACACTTCTCACAAAAATGAACATTAGTAAAGCCCTCGAGGCTCTCTCCAAAGACAAACTTATCACAAAGATGCACAACACGAACATAGAAAAAAATAAGCAAAGGTTGATTTGTCTTGTAGAAAAACACATTACATTTCAGGGCAAGTCATTACGATCGCGATTTTTTTTTTTTAATGGAGCTGCGCAGGGCTTGTACAGGCATGTTCCCTCCCCCCCAAGACCCATAAACAATCCCTATGCCAAAAATGCAGGTGGTATCACCATAACAACCACACACCACATCGCAGACACAGCCTGCACACTACAACTGGAATAGCTCAGCACACTGAAGACTTGGGTCAAGGACAACAGGCTTTCGATTCTCCCAGCCAGATCCATAATCACACGAATTACCAGCAGTAAACATGAACACAGGTACTTCCCTCATATCACACTTAACAATGGACGTATGCCAAACACAATCCATTAAGATCCTTGATGTGATATTTGACGCTGGAATCACCTTCAATAACTACGTAAAAGACATCAAGAGGAAGTGCACCCCTTCAGGCTCATTACACTCAGTGCAACTGCAGTGCCAGACACTGGGAGCAAAACGAAACACTTCTTACGCAGTAAAATACATTAGATCAATGATGTTAGATGCCTCCCTGACACGGGTTCCAGTCCCATCTAATACTTACTATAACACCTTACAGACCATGCAGAACAAAGCCACAACGAATCATCACAGGTTGCACTAAAACCGCTCCCGAATCTCACTTATGCTCTGAAGCAGAAAGCCTCCCTGTCAGGCTATCGATATGAAAGACTCAGAACTTTATGCTGCAACCGGCACCAGTCCACATCAGCCATGTCATTACAAGCCAGAGGCTATCTTGATATGAGAGGCACACAACTTTATGCTTCAGCCTGCACCAGTCCACATCAGCCATGTCATTACAAGCCAGAGATACAACATCCCTTTGCACATAAAACATTCACCACACAATCATTACTATATCCTTTACATCACTCTTCCACCTCCAGACATTCCGACACTGACAGTGAAGAAATTTCAACATGCTCCATGTGCAGGGCAATACTATGCATCAATCAGAACACAATATTACAAGCACTCCCAACTGGCATATACCCATGGGAGGTGTCCGTAAAAAGATATGATCGAGTTCATCTAGCTAGGCTTAGGGCAGGGCATCGCCCAGCCCTCTTCAGCTATCATTTTGATTTGGGTTGGGTTTTAACAGGGATGGCACGTGCCCAAATTGTAAAATAAACCCACACAACATACACACGTAAAGAAGCATTGCGTGGCACATGCCACACTACGACACATGCCCAACATAAGCAGTGTAGGGAACCTATGGGACAACGGCACTTACTTTTTTTTCTTTTTTTTTTGTGTCCGACTCTGGGCATAGGCTTCACAACCTGCTATCAAGGCCCAGCAGTCCTCCTACATACCATACACCTCTACATGTCACTTGCTTTCGACGGGTCTGCTTGATCAGATGAACCAGGGTTGAGCGACAACAACAAGCATTAACTTATTCAATACTTAGCTTAAGAGAGTCTTTTCTATCTAGTGAGGTGATGTATTGTTTTCATTAGCGTCTTCACTAAGGTCAAATGTCTTAAGATGAATAAAAACATTTGTTGATAGTAGTAAAACAACATACAATTGGACTGTAATAGTTACATTTCACATTTAATATAAATACTTTTCAAAGACTAAAAAATTCCTTGAGACTCGCGCACCTGAATTTTTACTTTGTATTTCCTTACATTCCTTTTCATACAGTGGATTAGAATTGACCTCTAGGTTTACTTGGTATCCACATAATACTTTCAGATATACTACGAAGTGCTGAATTGAAACTAACCAATGCTGGATTGCCAGCTACCCAGTAGGGTATTGAGCTTTAACTCTTACTCACTCTGAATAATTGCCCCGTTTTCCAACCTACTATCCTGAAGTTTGACACTATCATTTTAGTTTCATATTAACGATGAAAAGAGTGCAAGGATTTCCAAATCCTTTTAAGCTCTTAAAATATCTGTTATGTTCACTGTCTTCTTTCCAGGAAAAGACACGAAATTTTATTAGATTTTCCTCGCTAGGACACCCCTATGCTCGGAACCAATTTGGTTGTCTGTGCTTGCATCCCCTCAAGATAGGAAGCCTAATAACCTTTAACAAATATGATCTTCATGCCTGTATTCGGTACTCCTAATGGGATGGAATGTATAGTATGTTTCGCATAGGACTGCTGTCTTAAAAGCCTGGCTCTTGATAAATGAATGCTTTCTGGATTTGTCCTAGAAAGCCCATTGGTTTAACGGAAATCATTGCATAAGGAAAACTTAGCTTCCTTCAGTACTTTGTATCCGCGCTTTGTGCTAGCCGCGTTAATTACATTGCAAATTGCAAAGACTGTAATGAATAAACTTATTTTCTGAAGTTCCTTAACATCGGCAGATGCTCATGTTTTCAAATGCCTACACATTCGATTATAAATGTGTGTGTTGTCCCAGATGATTGGCAGAAGAGTGTAATTGTAAATGTATATAAGGGTAATGCCTGGAAAGAGGATTATGTAGAGGCATAAAACTTTTGGATCAAATAAAGAAGTTAATGGAGAGAATCCTAGAAGGTACGAAAAGGGAAGGAGTGAGTAATGATGAGATGCAGTTTGGGTATATGCTTGGCAAAGGGACTCCTGATGCTGTATTCATTGTCCATCAGCTTTAGGAAAAATACATTGGAAGGAAAGGGGGGCTCTGCTTTGTTTGTGGTTATTTGGAGAAGGCATTAGACAGTTTCTAGGGAGGTACTGAAGTGGGTAATGAGAAAGCTTGGGATCGAGGAGTGGCTGGTTAAAGTGGCCATGGGTATGTATGTGGATGCTCCCACTCAGGTGAGACGGAATGAAGATTTGAGTGACGAGTATTCCGTGATTGTTGGTGTGCATCAAGGGTCAGTTTTGTGTCCCTTATTGTTTATTATGATGCCTGAAGCTCTAACGTGACTTCATAAATGGACTACCATGGGAGATGTATGCTGATGACAGTGTTTATTGCAAAGAATGAATAGGAGGTGGAGGAGAAATTAAGAAAATGGAGATGTGGCATGAGGCACAAGATTTAAAAGTAAATGCGGATAAACAAGTAATGATATCTAGTGTTGGTGGCAGTACTGTCAAAGTAGGAAGAGTGTTGTTGCCATGTACAGTTTGCGACAGGGTTGTGGGAAGTTGCTTCCTCATGTGCAGTGTTTGTGATAAGTAAGTGCATAAGAGATATAGTGATATTAGATGCAGGTTGCGAAATAATGCTGATTCAGTGTGTGTGGTGTGTAGGGAAGAGCCTGTAGAGATTGTTAGGTATGGAAAGATTGATCTTGCTGTAGTCTTTCTTGAGTGTGTGGAGGAGTTTGGTTATTTAGTGGGTATGTTATGTGCTGAGATGGGACAGAATCTAGCTCTATGACAAGGGTAAGAAGAGGCTGGAGGAGATTCAGGGAGCTGTTGCCTCTCCTAAAACTGAGACGCCTGTCTTTCTGTGCTAGGGGAACTTTGTATGTGGCACGTTTTAAGAATGTATTGCCGTATGGTACTAAGACCTGGGCGATAAAGGAAAAGAATATTCATTGGCTCTAAAGCACAGAAATGACAAAGATTAAATGAATATGTATTGTGTGCTTGGATGTGAGTCCTTGGAGGGCTAGGATTGCAACTGAAGAGTTAAAAGGAAGGATGCGACTTGAATGTATTGATGTTGTGATGAGTAGAAGTAGATTGAGAAAGTTTGGCCATGTTGAGATGATGGAGAATGGCAGTTGGGTGCAGAAGGTGAGAAGTGTGAGGAGGGTTGTGAGAGGCAGACCAAAAAAGATCTAGGACGAGGTCACAGTGAGGGATAATAGAGGCTGCTGGAGATCGTAAGTGCGGAGAGTCGCCATTAGGTTCATATGGCCGATGCATGCAAGCATGTTGGAGCCTTTATAACGAATTGGGTACAACAACACAATATGCTGTGACGTACTCGTAGATTTTATTTCTGTTTAGATTCCAGGTGTTCTCATTTAGATTTATTGGGCCCTGGCTGGTGTTAAGGTGGCATAAATACCTCCTGACTCTATAAGGCTGCTGCTGGCCTAACTTTACCAGAAAACTAGTAATCATTTTCTTTTTATTCTGAGATATCCCTTTCAATTTTAACTTTACATTTAAATTTTCCAACTTTAATATAACAATTTTTTGACCACCAAATTGGTTATATTTCTAACTATGGTCCTCCAGATGCATAAAACTGTTGATAGTAAAAATATAATATCCCTTCAAACCCCCCAGGTCCACAGTCTGATCCTTGCTATGGGGTCCCCGGTATTTGAGGCGATGGTCTTGGGTCCTTTATCTTCTGGGCCTGTGTTAAGGCTGCTGCATGACCCTCCTGAGGCCGTAAGGTTGATGCTGGCCTACCTTTACTGCGAGGCCGACCCACCCATAACCAGCTTGGCCACCCTGATTGACCTAATGCACCTCGCTCACAAGTACCAAATTGACGCACTGGTAGAAAAGTGCTCAGAGGTTGGTGGCACAATTAAATTTTATTCCTACTTTATTGTTTTTCTCAGCTATGATTGCTTCTTTCTCATGTTTCTGTGCTTTTCTTTGTCTTTCCGTTTCTTTGTGGTTCCTTTTGTTTCCTTTTCCTTCTTAGATCCACATTATCCCTCACTGATATGGACATGTCTGATATGCAATCCATTCGTACATCCATCTGCTCATAAGTCTGTCACACTTTGGTTTCCATGTGATAACTTCCACGAGTATTGTTAAATTTCGGTTGTTTCCCTCATTGATTGTACGTGGTTACTCTGTGTGGGGTTGATTTTGAACGTTACCTGATAAAAATATGACTGGTTGGGACAGAAAAGAGCTGAAGTATGAGCTTTCCCAATAAAAGGTTCAGTTGATGGAGAAATAAGTTCAGAAGATTAAATTATCCATGATCTGCCATATGATATACTGCTGTTTGTGTTGTGCATATTTTGTTTCTGTACATAGATGATAATATGGGAAAGGAGTGAACGAGAGAGAGAGGAGGGAATATAGCATTTTTATATCGATGCTACAGCTATAATGATTATCATCCCATTTCAGTCTGATTCCTTCAGTGGTTGCACTGACGAACACATTTAACGAAAATGGTTATAGTCGATCTGAAAAACTGATTTGAGAGAAAAAAGTTTCATTAATATCGCTGCAGACTGGTTTATGTTCAAGAGGGGAACTTTTATTCATCAGCTCTTGACAAATTCCTTGCATAAATTAGTTTCCCATTTGTTTTGAATATTTGGTTTCCTTGTCTTACAGTTACTTTTCTTCCACTTCTTTTCCTCTTCATTCCTCTGTTCCCCTTGCCTTAATTTTCCTTTGTTTCCTTTTTCTGCTATGTCATTTCTTCTGTTTCACCTTTTTCTATTCCTTTTCCTTTCAGTTTCTTCTGCTTTCTTTAACTCCTTGGGCCCGATGTTGTCTGTAATTCTCTCGTTACTGAACTGAGTTTTGGGCACAGGTGATGCAAAACATAATGTAAAGAAATTCATAAAAAACTGCATTCAACCCCTCTAGATAGAAATGATAGTCACACACTGTACATAAAGGGCTCCAAATATATATCAGGAATACATAAGTGATTCTGACTCGATGAGTTAGATATTGGAGTAATTTTTATATAGAAGTAATACAACTTTAAGGTCATTTTTCGTCAAGTTGGAGCCCCAAAGTAGTAAACAGAATATAATTGTTTTTTCCTATTCAAAGTCTTACTGGATTGAAATCATTTGGGAAATTCTCTCTCTCTCTCTCTCTCTCTCTCTCTCTCTCTCTCTCTCTCTCTCTCAGATGATGCCCAGTACTTGAAACATAACATATCTTCAAATATATCACCCATTTTATTTTATTTTCAAGCTCTCTTAAGTTTGTTGCTGGATATCTTCATCAATCGCTTTTAATATTTGTGTCCTCTAAGCTCAATAATGGCGTGTGCAGATGGCAAAAATGCACAAAATATTTTCACTTCACCTAGTATTAATTTTTGGCCTCTCCTCCAACCTCCCCTCCCTTCAGCTCCTTGGGGATGAAGTAAGCCCACACACCTTCCCCTTGGTGTTCACCACAGCCCTCTTCTTGCATGACCACACTCTCCTCCGCCACTGCTGTCAAGTACGTCATAAACTTTACCTGTAAATCATGATTATCAAGAAGATATTACAGTATAATTTCTGAACTAATATCACTTATTAATAATTGACCTGACCTAACCTGACCTAACGTAACCTAACCTAACAATTGCTAATGACTTATCCAGTTCCAACTTAACCTTGACGTCTTGAAGTGGCTGATCCTATTTTTTTCTTAACTCACCCATAAATCAACTGACCGTGCCCTTTCCATAATTTACCGAACCAATCCTACCCCAGAAATACCAGATCTATCCCTAGCTGGCTTGAACATAGGAGTCCTGTTCTGGCTTATCCATCCTGACTAGTTATTGACCTTAGCTGATTTGAAGACCTGAACCAAAGCTGACCCTATCCAAGCCATAAGTGACCTGTCTCGACCTAATTTAACGTATCATGCGTGACCTAACCATACCAAATCAAATAAACCAAAGTGGCCCTGCCAAAAGAAACACATTGACCCTACCCAACCAAACCAAACATTTTAACTCTGCCAAACCGTGCCAACTGACCCCGTCTAAGCAAATCAAGTGATGCTACTTAACCAAAGCAAGTAATGCTACCCAACCAAACCAAGGGATTGTACCCAACCAAACCATGTGACCCAACCCAGCCAAACCAAGTGATTCTACCCAGCCAAACCAAGTGATCCTACCCAGCTTAGCTAAATGGCCCTACCCAACCCACCCAAACCATGTGACCCTAAACATATCAAGCCAAGTACAAAGCCAAGTGGACTTACCAAGCCAACTCAAGAGGACCGCTTATCAGCCAAACCAAGTCGACCGAATACCAAACAAAATGGATCTGCCTAAGCAAACCAAGTAACCCTGCTTAAGCAAATCAAGTGACCCTGCCAAAGAAAACTAAGTGACCTATCCATCTTAGCAAACCAAGTGACCTTCCTACCTTAGCAAACCAAGTGACCCTGCCTAAGCAAACAAAGTGTCCCTGCCTAAGCAAACAAAGTGACTGCCTAAGCAAACAAAGTGTCCCTGCCTAAGCAAACAAAGTGACTCTGCCTAAGTAAACCAAGTGACTCTGCCTAAGCAAACCAAGTGACCCTGCCTAAGTAAACCAAGTGACTCTGCCTAAGCAAACCAAGTGACCCTGCCTAAGCAAATCAAGTGACCCTGCCTAACCAGCCTAGATAAACAAAGTGACCCTTCCTAACCAAACGAAGTGACCTTCCCTAACCAAACGAGGTGACCATTCCTATCCAGACCAAGTGACCCTAACTAACCAAATCTTCCTTACCAACCGAAGTGACCCTTCCTTACCAAAAGTGACCTTTCCTTACCAAAAGTGACCCTTCCTTACCAAAAGTGACCCTTCCTTACCAACCGAAGTGACCCTTCCTTACCAAATGAAGTGACCCTTCCTTACCAAACGAAGTGACCCTTACGAAACGAAGTAACCCTTTCCAACCAAACGAAGTGACCCTTCCCAACCAAACGAAGTGACCCTTCCCTACCAAACGAAGTGACCCTTCCCAACCAAACGAAGTGACCCTTCCCAACCAAACGAAGTGACCCTTCCCAACCAAACGAAGTGACCCTTCCCAACCAAACGAAGTGACCCTTCCCAACCAAACAAAGTGACCCTTCCCAACCAAACGAAGTGACCCTTCCCAACTAAACGAAGTGACCCTTCCCAACCAAACGAAGTGACCCTTCCCAACCAAACGAAGTGACCCTTCCCAACCAAACGAAGTGGCCCTTCCCAACCAAACGAAGTGACCCTTCCCAACCAAACGAAGTGACCCTTCCCAACCAAACGAAGTGGCCCTTCCAAACCAAACGAAGTGACCCTTCCCAACAAACGAAGTGACCTCTCCTAATCATACCAAATGTTTCGACCTAACTAAACTTTACAAACTGAACTGACCTGCACTGGCCATAACTGAACTGAACGTAAATGACCAACGAGCATGTGGAACCAATCTAAGAATAATCTAAGCAAAAGTAACTAAATTTCCTAACCGAAAGGTAAATCACCAGATTCACAAGACTCAGTCAACTCTACTTTTTTAATATAATTAGAATATTTTTGGATGCACAGCAGAGTACCCTTTTCAGTGTTGTGGATACGCTTAAATTATTTAGACCAACATCAGACGGTTACATTGTGGTAAGGGGATATTCTGTAGTGGGTTGAAAGCCATATCAACTGCAGATATTTCCACAAGTCAAGCAACATAGTTTGGCATTATGTATTTGGCAGAAAATCCAACTTTGACAATGAAAACACTGGTGGTCTACTGGTCTGGCTGGGCTGGTGGTCATGTTCCGTAAGTGTAGGTGCTTTGATTTAATCTCCATCAGGACTTGAGTTTTTTCTCTCTTGAAATACCAGTGGGAAGCAGAGGACGAAGGGTAGTAACAGCTCTCAAGAGGAAATGATTTGTATGTCTTGACTTAATATACTTTTTTTTTTTTGTCAGCAAAGAGGAATTTATCTCCAAGAGCCTCCCAAAAGACTCTGCTCACTGACGCTCTGCTCACTGATGTCGCTCTCACTGATGTCGCTCTCACTGATGTATCTCTCACTGATGTCTCTCTCACTGATGTCTCTCTCACTGATGTCTCTCTCACTGATGTCGCTCTCACTGATGTCGCTCTCACTGATGTCGCTCTCACTGATGTAGCTCTCACTGATGTCTCTCTCACTGATGTCTCTCTCACTGATGTAGCTCTCACTGATGTAGCTCTTACTGATGTCTCTCTCACTGATGTCTCTCTCACTGATGTCTCTCTCACTGATGTCTCTCTCACTGATGTAGCTCTCACTGATGTAGCTCTTACTGATGTATCTCTCACTGATGTCTCTCTCACTGATGTCTCTCTCATTGATGTAGCTCTCACTGATGTATCTCTTACTGATGTATCTCTCACTGATGTCTCTCTCACTGATGTCTCTCTCACTGATGTCTCTCTCTGATGTCGCTAACTGATATATCTCTCGCTGACGCTCCTCTCACTGACGCTTTTCTCAATGACGGTTCTCTCACTGACGGTTCTCTCACTGACGGTTCTCTCACTGACGGTTCTCTCACTGACGGTTCTCTCACTGACTTCTCCTCCCACCGACTTTTCTCTTCACCGAATTTCCTCTCACTTCTCGACTCTTTTTCTTATCGACTCTGGAATCGTTCTCTCACCGACAACGGACTCGTTCTTTCACCCACTCTTCTCCCACCGACTTTTCTCCCACCGACTCTTCTCCCACCGACTCTTCTCCCACCGACTCTTCTCCCACCGACTCTTCTCCCACCGACTCTTCTCCCACCGACTCTTCTCCCACCGACTCTTCTCCCACAGAATCTCGTGTCATTCTCTCCCCGACTCTTATGTCACAAACTCTGCTCACAGACTCTTCTCCCGTTATCCCACAGCTCCTAGCCGTATATACAGAAGACATCTTACTATGCAGGGAGTTCCGATGTATGGATAGGTGGACCCTTCGTCAGCTCTTACGGCACCCTAACTTTGTTGCACCAAACGACCTACACTTCTTCATGGCACTCTTGGCCTGGTGAGTGTGTTTCTCAATATTTTTCATGCTTTTAAAGTCTCTAAATTGGTTGTAAAATATGTTGTAGCTGTATAATTGAGAGGAAAATATATCTTGATTTGTGGCAGGACGATGTACAGGGTATGGCTGGAGGTTGCCTTTAGAGGACCGGTGTTTGCTTGCAGGGGTTATTTAGGGTGGGATTTTTTTGTGGTACTGTGATGGTGTTTTGCATGGTGGACTTGTGGTGTGTTGGGGAAGATCGTGTAATTCTTAAGGGATTGATGGCTTTGCTTGGGGGATTTTTTATGCAAGACAGAAGGGTACAAAAGCTGGAAGCTTGCAAGATTATTCCCTCTAAGAAAAAACTAAGAGAGCCAAATTAGAGATCTGTTCAGCTCGAGATGCCTGGACACATGGCATTTAAGACTGATGGTCATAGGCAGAAGAATATACAGACAAAGGAAGTACAGTTCCAGGGATGACCTGCTGCATACATGAAGGACTAGCAGTATCTGTTAACTCTTGCATTAGAGAGTTGTGCAGAAAGTGGTAACAGTTAGCTACCAACACTAATGGAAGTGGAATGAAAAAAAAACAGTCAGAAGAGGAGTGACCGTTGATGTGGCGATAGAAATAGAGATAAAGGTGCCAGAGTGTGGCGAAGAGACAGAACGTAAAGTGTGTCGGAAGAGATTTGAGACGAAAACTCTCTCACTCCACCCTGTTGAGAGGAGCTGTATGTTGGAATACCACCTCCCCCCTCACATATGGGAGTTATACTCTACTCAGGAGTGAATAAAACCCCTGCATTAGGTAAACAGTTGTATGAGATAAAGAAGGCACCAATTGGCTAAGCACACCTAATCTTTGGGAAGTAGATTTTGCAAGAGACGCCGGTAATGTTATCTTTCCACAATAAATCTTTGAAGAATGAAACTCAATGTATATTCAGAGATGATGCAGATTTGAAGTGAATAAATATTACTGGATACACCTGAAGAAGGATATTGCGGGTTGAAAGATGTAGAAACTAAATTTTGGATGCATAATAAAAAATACTGCATTTTTACCTCAATCAGATGTATGAACCAGGTGAGAAATGAGGTGTCCCATAACCTTATCTCGTGTGTAATGAATTGCTGCCGTGATGGCCGATGTGAAAAATGGATGGAAAGTTGAATGGTGGAGTCATCAGCGTAAGAACCGATAGACTTAGATATGCAGCATAGAGGATCATTGAAAAATAAAAGAGAGGTAACTGGTGACAGGACAAAACCATGAGGAACACCATCACTGATAGCTCTAGAAGACTCCAAGCCGTTTACAAAAGAAGCTATAAAAACGAAACTAGAGATAAAGGCACAGACAGAATGACGGAAACAGCCAAAGGGCAGTTTGCATATTCAGACTGACAGTCTCGATCGAAAGCCCTTTCACATGTCAAGTGCAATGGCACTTGACAGGCTGAAAGAGCGGACAGCTCTCATGTAAGGGGAGGCTCCACTGGTGATCTTCTCACATGCCTTTCAGACTCCTGGCCATCCTCCTTTAGGGACTTTGGCGAAAGCTTTGCCATTGCACTTGACATCTCAAAGGCTTTCAATCGAGTCTGGCATAAATTTTTAATTACCAATCTGCCCTCTTACGGTTTCTATCCTGCTACCTGTGCCTTCATTTATAGCTTCCATCCTGGTCATTCTATAGCCGCTGTTGTAGACGGCAATAGTTTTTATCCTAGGTCTATCAACAGTGGTGTTTCTGAGGGCTCTGTCCTGTCACCAATTCTCTTCCTTTTATTCATCAATGACCTTCTCCTTCACCTTTCCATTCGGTTCCGGCCACGTCCATCTCAGCAGTTACTTCAACAGACGAGGGATAAGGCTATAGCACACCTAATGTCTGACTTGACTCTTATCTCTGACTGGGGTAAAATTAATCTTGTTTTTAATGCATCAAAGATTCAGTTCTTACACCTATCAACCCGAAGATATCTTCCGCAGGAGTACCCACTAATGTTGAATAATATCCAGCTCAATCCTGCATCATTCTTGGACTTACTTGGGGTTTTATTCACTCGGGACTTGATTTGGAAATATATTACATCTCTTGTAAAATCTACTTCCAAGAGATTAGGTGTGCTAAGCCGACTCCGTACCTTCTTTATTCCTACACAGTTGTTGACTTTGTCCACGCTCCTGTGTAGAGTACGACTCTCATGTATGGGAGGCTCCCCACATACAGCTCTTCTCAACAGGGTGGAGTTAAAGGCTTTTAGTCTTATTAACTCTCCTCCTTTTACTGGCTCCCTTCAACCTCTGTCTCTTTGCCACACTGTTGCATCTTTATCTTTTTTCTATTGCTACTTCAATGGTCACTGCTTCCCTGAGCTCTCTGCTTGCATCCCTCCACCTCTACGACGGGCGCATAGCACCCATCTAGCAACAAACTCTCATCCCTTTTCTGTCCAGCTCTCTAATGCAAGAGTTAGCCATTACTCCCAGTCCATCATGTATGCAACAGGTCAACTCTGGAACTGCCTCCCTCTGTGTGTATTTAATACTTCCTATGATCTCCAGTCTATCAAACGCAGTGTGTCCAGGCATCTCGAAATGAACGGATCTTGAATTTGGCATTCTTTAGTATTGTTTTTTTTTTTTCTGGGAAGGAACGGTTTGTGGGCTCATGGCTTTTGGTTTCTTCTTCCTTGCATTAAAAAAAAAATCTCATCTCAACGAGGTGGAGTCAAACACTTTTTGTCTCATTAACTCTCCTCCTACTCTTCCTGGCTCCCTTCAGCCTCTGCCTCTTCGCTGCACTGTTGCATCTTTATCTCTTTTCTGTCGCTACTTCAGTGATTACTGCTCCTCTGATCTGTTTGGTTGCATCCCTCCATGACTACGGCATACGCGTAGCAGTTGACTAACAACAAACTCGCATCCCTTTTCTGCCCAACTCTTTAAAGCAGAGGTTCCCAAACTGGAGTGCATTCCTCTGGGGGTATGTGAATGAATTTTAAAGGGATACGCACGTGACTCCTATTTTTTACGTTCTTTCTTTTTCCAAATTTCTATTTTAGTGTTGAGTTCTTTGTAGATTTAATAATTGTTTTAATGTCTTCTGCATATATAGTATAGTACCTAAAAATATACCCTTACTGTCAAATTTAATATAATCTAGTGATTAGGACCATTATACGAGTGTGCTTTAACAACATGCAGCTTAGAGAAGGTGAATAAGCATAACAGCACCACTGCCACACACGTGTGCATGGAGAAAGACTGCCCTACATTTAGATCTCAATCCTCTTTCTATGCTTTATTTGTAAGTATGCAGAACGCATCAGTTCTAGTAGTAATATGTTTTTTGTTTGTTGTGAAATACTTTCTATGCACAATATTCACCTGAAGGATGTAAGAAAGCGTTTTGATGTTATCTACGAGTAAGTCGGTTATGATGCGACATCGGAGCTACGCTAGCATTTATTTATTTATTTATTTTTTAGCAATGAAAATGACATTGTCGTCGAGAAAGCGTCATTACGATAATAGTTAAGTCAAGAATGGTTTTACTTCAATCATTAAGGCGGGGTAGACGCAACCACAGTGTGTGGTTCTGTTAAGGGTACCATGAAGCCAAACTTTCTCAAGCGACTTCTAAATGGCTGCCATCCAACTTTATAGGATAAAGATGTGGATTTTTTCAAATGTATGAAAGCTGGAGTGAAGCATGCTCGTCTTGATAAATCTGGACAGTTATATCAGCAGTCTTGTGCAAGTCTACTGGCCTTATATAAAGTAGCACTAAAGATTGCGAAGGCCAAGAAATCACACACAATTGCTGAAACACTTATTTTACCCTTCTGCAAAGATAGTGTGAGCTGCATGATCAGAGAGACTGCTGCAAATAAAATAAGTTCTGTACCTCTGTCAAACAACACAATTCAACGAAGAGTTTGTGACACGACAAAAGATATCAAACTGCAAGTCGCTGAGGGAATCAAATGATCACCCATCAATAAACTCTCATTACAGCTTGACGAGACAACAGTTGTCACTAACTGTGGACAGCTATTTGTATTCGCAAGATATGTAAATTATGGAGACTTCAAGCAGGAATTTCTGTTTTTACACTCACTGGAAGGATCAAAAGAGAAGATATCTTCCAAGCTGTCAGTACGCTCATTGATGATGATGGCCCATCCTGGACAAACGAATGTGCATGAGCGACCGATAATGCGCCAACCAAGCTTGTCATTCATTCAGGAATTCCTGGCCGAGTTAAAGAGGCAAATCCTGATGTAACACATTGCATTGTTTGATTCATTGGTATGCCTTGGCATCCAAGACACTACCTCCCGACCTTTGACAAGTTCTTAATGATGTAATCGAAATGGTAAACACAATTATGTCTAGTGCTCTTAACAGTCGGATGTTTTGGTTGCTGTGCCAAGATTCTGATGCAGTTCATGAGGCTTTACTTTTCCACACCGAGGTGAGGTGGCTGTCGCGAGGGAATGTAACTACTAGAATTCAGTCTCGGAGAAAAGAAATAACTGAATTCTTTTCTCGAGATTCAAAGGCACCCTCTCAAGTATTCTACAAAAACCTCACTGATAGAAACTGGCATCTGAAACTGGCATACCCCAGTGACATCTTTTCTCATTAGAACACACTACAAGGTCACTTAACAACGTTGCTTGATCTCATTATCTTAAGGCATTTGCTGGGAAGAAATGTCAAATTAGAAAAATTTCACATTTTTGAAAATTTAGCTCTTGATAATGATGTGGATAATAATGACCTTAATAGGCTTGTTTAGGTTCACTTGTCTTCCTTGTGTAAGGAAATTAGGTCTTATTTCCCAGAATTGAAAGAGAACAGTGCAAAGCCTATATGTACACCATTCACTGTAAATGTGCACCCACTCCCTTAAGTTGTGCAGGAAGAATTCGTTAACTTTGTGAATGAATCAGCTGTTTGGGATGCTTTTGAGACTTTACCATTGACAATATTCTGGTAGTAAATTAGCCAAACATACCCTCTAGTTGCCAATATGGATATTTCAAAACTTCTAACATTTCCAACAACAACATATCTTTGTGAGCAGGGTTTCTCTACTTTGTGCATCACTAAAAACCAACTTCGAGCTAGGCTATGTATGGAGGATGACCTAAGGTTGGCACCATCTGAAACATCACCCAGAACTGAAACCCCGGCATTGAAAGTGCAGGCACATCCGTTACACTAATTTTTCTGCCATGTAGGTAGAAAACAAAGTGGAAGAGTTCAGATTTTTTTTTTTATTATAGCTCTGAATTTTTCATAACATTCAAATTGAAAATATAATACAATATGAAAAGCAGTTAATGGAATGTTTTATTTTTTTATATATTAATTCATAGATTACTTCCCCGCCCCTTCCCCCCGACATACGATGCACGTCACACTCTAACCCATCTCTCATTCCCCTCAACATGCATCGCATGTCAGTCAATTGCAAGGCCCGTCGTTTGCACATTTTTCAAGATTCGCCGGTAATTTTTGGTAGGCATATGGGGGAGACCTTCGTCTACCCCCAGCCAGGCGGCAACACTGCCTGACCCTGTGCAACCTCCCCCCCCTCGGGGGGTGCGCCATTTCCTCACAACTCACCTGTTAGCAGTGACCTGACCAGTAAAGACACACAACACCAGTCTCTCCAACAATGAAATTCAAGGCGAAAGTGATTCCTGATGTGAAGGACAAAGATTACATGGCACCAGAGTTAGTAATGAACAGAAGTAATGAGGAGGTAACATTGCAAAGGTAGGTGCGATATGCTGTTGTGTTTGGTAAGGGAACAACACTTATATTGCCTATATTATTGCGTGAAAAACAATATACTCTTGTACTACATATAAATTCATACTAAATAAATAAATATCTACGAGGCTGTGTGGTTTTGGTTAAGTTTCCCTCGCATATGGAACGTCTTTTATGGAGCGAGGCGTCACAGAGACGGTATCCAGGTGAGGGATCCCTTAGCTGTTTTTCACTTCAGGTGAGCCCTTTCTCACTGAATTTTCGATGTTTCTCACCAAAAGCGAATGTTTGAACCAAAGAAATACAAGTTGAAAATCGGTCGGGTTCTGAGGGTGGGTTGGGTAAAAAGCGGTCGGGACTGGACGGGTTAATATGATCTCGTGTTAACAGCAAACAAGTATGCTGCACATGCCAGATCACATTGCCTGTTTGCATTTAAGTGCTTCTGAACAGTTTTTTCTTCTAATTATAATTTTCAGTTTTTCTTTACTTTCAAATTGTATATATCTATTCAATTTTCCAAATTTTACTGAATAAGCATAAAATCCTTACAAGCTTATTTGTTTCCTATTATCTCTGTTGCTACACAGCTACACAAAAAAGTTACGAGGGGTATGTAGTACATAACACAGAACCTCAAGGGGTATGTGATAGGTTGTAGTCTGAGAAACACTGCTCTAATGCAAGTTAACCGTTTCTCTCAGTCCTTCATGTCTGCAACAGATTAACTCGGGAAGTGTCTTCTGTCTGCATTTCCTTCTGCCTATGACCTCTAATCTTTCAATAGCAGTGAGTCCAGGCATCTCGAAATGAACGGATCTTGAATTTGGCTCTCAATTATCTTGTTTTTATTTTTTCTTGGAGGTAACAAGCTTGCGAGTTTCTAGCCTTTGGTGTTTTGTTCCTTGTATTAAAATAAAATCTAACGAGAAGGAATGGTAGAAATTGATAACAATCAAAGGCGAAAGGCATTACTAAGGCAGAGTGTAAGATCACAATTATAGTTCTTGAGAACAATAAGACAGATCCCATCACGCCTATCTTTCTTAGTACAGAGGCCAGTAATGTTAGAAAGTACATGAACTTAAACATTTTTTTAGCAATCATAAGGAAGCCAGAGAGGGGAAAAGATGGAGGAATAGTTCCGGAAATGTCTGAGGTGGAGCTGGAGGGGAAAGTCTGGGTGAAGTTTTGCCTTATCAGTAGAAGAAACGACTACAGAGCCAAGAGAGCGGAAAACAGGAAAGGAAGAGGATGAAATTACTTTGTTAGAAAAGGTTTTGGTAAGGGGGCAGGAGCGGAAAGAGAGTTCAGATCATTTATTTAAAAAAAAGAAATTAATATTACAATGAAAAACACACTTAACCCTTTGAGATTCCGATGACGCATTTTCGAGACATCATAAGTACAACCGTTGAGATCCTGATGACTCGAATTCGAGTCATATGAAATAATATATTGTTTTTTGCATGTTTTACATCTCCTATCTGGCCTTGTTCCACATACACTATCCTGTTTATCCTTTTCAAACTAATTGTTTTTACAGTGATGAGTACATCAGAGAGATATGCATAATAAACAGGTTTTAACAATGAATAATATCGATATTACCAGCATGGATATTTGCCAGCGTGACAGCGAGAGCTTTCGCTTTTTTCTGTGAAAACTAACATAATTTGTCATAACCTATATATCAATAGAAAGGGAATTTACTGTAGACTGACATGGTGCTATCAAATTTCATGTAACTGTAATATATATATATTTTTTACAAATATTTTTCTAGGGAAGGGTCAGCGATTTTTCCTTTTCGGCTAAATTCTACTCGTCCTATTGGCCTTTTAGCTATCGTATTTACCTTTTTTCAACCATACTGCGATAAAGAGCAACTATTCAGCTTTAAAATGGTACCACATTCATTAGTCTACCATAAAAAGTTAGTGTACAGCGGCCGATTAAGTACAAATATCGCAGCGCGACAGCGTGCTCTATGTGCGCCTCGCTGAATCTGGCACAGACACGAACGGCGGAGGGCCGAAAATCTCAAAGGGTTAATGATTCTGGGC
>JAGKTI010015236.1:0-20730 GCA_018397915.1 Birgus latro | reverse complement strand
CCACTAAGAATTTCACCTCCAAAGTCAAAGTGACCTCGTTTCACATGAGAACGACCTACAGGTGTCTGACTGGAAAATGTGTCATCCAGCTGAGAGAATTTGCCTTTGATGTATTGCAATTGCCAGGAGATTGGGAGATAAACAGGGTACCAAAACTGATCCGGATTGTGTTTCCCCATGATGGCTGAGAGTGGGTCTCGATTTCGTCCAACCGGCGTGTGAAGCGAGGCAGGGCGATGGCTACGTCGGCCAGGGGCGCAAGATCGTAAAGCAGGGAGACTACATCCTTTTCCACCATTACCTCGCCTCCCGAGCCGACCAAGGCCCCGGCCACCATAGTCCTCACCCAGCCCGTACCCTATGAGGGTCAGCACTGCCAGCACGTAGACCGCTAACATTTTACCTAGAAAATAAGGTTGAACTAATGGAAGAGGTCATGGAGATGTTGATGTGAGGAACGCAGCTTGGATCGATATTGATTGTTTGATGTATGGGGAGATTTGGGTGGAGAAGGCTCAGACTGAGGATTAGCTGGAGGAGGAGGAGTAGTGGTTGGTTGTGTAAGTGACTCTTCCTTCCAACACCAGGCCTCGTGGTGCACGCTTTAGATCGTCTGCATGTACCCATTTTGCATCTTTAGTTGACAATTCCTGTATTTGAAACTTGCTACCCTGCTGAGTGATCACGCGGTGGGGGCCTGTAAATTTGTCATCCAATTTAGAGGTGCGTGTAAAGGAACGAGCAAATACTAGATCTCCAATGTTGATACTGATAGATGAGGCAGACTTATGCTGGAATTGCAACATGTCCTCCTGAGATGAAGCCAGATTTGTTTTTGCATATTGATGGATGGTCTAGAAGTTTGCCATTTTCATCTTCATATAGTCATCCATGTTATAGATGGGGTCTGGCTTTAAGGATAAGAGGGAATAGGGTAGTTGTTTATCGAATCCAAATAAGACGAAGAAGGGAGACTCACCAATGGATGCATTAATGGAACTATTTTTGGAGGATGCTACCTGGAGTATCCATTCATCCCACGACATACTATGGGAGCCTAGATGTCTGAGACACTCCAAACCTTTTCAGTTATGGAACTCTACTACGCCATTTAAAGCTGGATGTTTAGGGACCATATTGCATTTGATGATTTTGTACCGTCTACATATTTCATCCAGGAGACTAATGCTAAACTCAGTGCCATTATCTATGTTAACTGTACTTGGTGTAGTGAATGGACAAATTACCTGGTCGACGAAGGCACGTGCGTACACTCTTCATTGTCTTATCTGAGAGGGGCACCAGTACACTGTAATGCGAGAAGTGGTCGTCTGCTACAAATAACTACTCAGTGCCTGATTCTGTAAGAGGGACTTTTAAAAGGTCAGTGGAGACTGTTTCCCACGGGCGTGATAGGACTTGTATTGTAAAAGCTGTGCAGGTAGCCCAGTTGATCCTTTGTGGCGCTGGCATGAAATACGAGAGTCACAGTGTGCATTAATATCACGACGCATAGTTGGCCAATAGTATCCGAGACGTGCTTGTCTCAGACATCGATCTTTACCCGGATGGGATGCGTGAGGTGTATCATGAACTATCTGGAGTACCACAGGTATTAGATCAGTAGGGACATCTAGTTGGTGTACTTCCCTACTGGGCAATTCTTTCCCTATAAGTAATGTTTTCCTGTATAAGATATCATCTTTTAGCATGAACTCATCTATTGGCACTGGCAGAGTAGGCAAGGTCGAGATATCTCCAAATTACTTTGGACCATACAGGTTCCTTGCCTGAGAATTTTGAACAATCTTGGGTGTTAGCGTGAAGTTCTGTTTCGTTTGGCTGCACTGATGTGACAGCCGCTGCTACATTGCGTGAGAGTGCGTCTGCGACTACAATCGATTTTCCTGGTACATACTGAAAAGTTGGATTGAAGTCCTGGATGGTGACCGACCATCTAGCCAGCCTACCTGTGAGGCTTCGTGGTTTGAACAAATCACTTAGAGGGACGTGGTCTGTCTGTATATGCACTGGGTAACCATATACTTTATCTCTGAAATGTTTCAAGGACCAGACCACTGCTACAGCTTCCAGATCTGTGACACTGTAATTACGCTCAGCAGAACTGAGGGCGCGACTAACATACACTATTACACGCTACCTTGATGATTGATATAGTTGCATCAAAACTGCACCAAGTCATGCACCTGAGGCATCTGTGCATAGAAGAAAGAGTTTTGTATAATCGGGAAATGCTAAAACTGGGGCATTTATAAGAGCTGTTTTGAGTATTTGGAAGGCTTGTGACTCATCTTTAGTTCAAACGAAAGGTACATTTTTTTGAGCGAGTCAGAGAAGTGGAGATCCTTGCATATCCCTTAATGAATCTGCGATAGTAACCACTCAGTCTCAGAAAACTCCATGCAGCATCTGTATTGGTAGGTTCTGGGAAATTGGTGACCGCCGTAGTTTTGTCTTCATTGGTGTGAATACCTTCTGCATCTACTACATGCCCTAGGAAGTTGATTTTCTTCCTGAGGAAGTCACATTTACTGAGGTTGATCTTTAAACCATCTTGATGAAGGCGCTCAAATACTTGTTGAAGCTTGGCAAAATGTTCAGGGATTGATTTACTCACAACATTTATGTCATCTATATAAGGAATAAGAGAGTGGCTCATCATGCCATTGCAGATTGAATGGATAAGTCTCATGAATACTGAAGATGCATTCCTTAAACCGAAAGGAAGTCTCTTAAACTGAAAATGTCCAAAGGGGGTTCTGAAGGCTGTTATAAGGCGAGATGATTCTTCCATTTCTACTTGCCAGCAGCCACTGAGTAGGTCTAGGGATGTAAAGACTACGTTGTTCTCACCTAGTGACTCTAGCAAATCTGTCAGAACTGGTAATGGAAAACGATCTGGTATGGTTACAGAATTTACTCTACAATAGTCCACTACTGGTCTAAAGTGGCCGCCCTTCTTTGGGACTAAGAAAAGTGGGCTATTCCAGGGACTGACAGAGGGTTCAATAATGTCTTGATCTAACATTTTTTGTACTATCTCATCTGTCTCTATTCTCAAGCTGTGAGACAATCTATACGCTGGTATGTAGATCAGCTGAGTACCCGGTACTAGTTCTGTGTGATGTTTGACTAAGTCTGTCCTACCCATAGGTTGTCCGGGTAAGGCTACAACATCTTGGTAAGGCTGCAACAGATTGATTAATCGATGTTTATGTTGTGAACAATCCATACAAGTCAGACTTGAGAGTAGGTCAGGTGAAAGAGTCGGAGCAGATCCCTTAGAATTGATGGCATACACACCTGTCGGATCACTATCATCATCATCATTTGCAGTAGGTATGGAGAATACATCCTGGCACACCGTTACGGCCTCTGAGTAAACCAGGAAATCTCCAATCTTATACCACTTTTAAGCTTCAGTGGAGCATTAGTGACATTTAGCAAATACAGGTAAAACAAGTTGTCCTCCAACACAGTACACAATGCCGACTCATAAGTTAAGCCATTCACACATGTCTCAGGTAATGTTAGTACATCCACTCCTTCTTTCGCACCTACAACACGAACAGAGACCTCGGTAAACTCATGCGGTAACAGAACAAAAAAAATTTCATAATTTTACAGTTAAACAATGTGATCATTATTGACACTTTTTTGAAACCATAAAAAAAGTTTGTAAAAACTTTCAATCTTCATGAACTTTGATTTTGTTCTCTCCTCAAAATCATTTTAGTAGCATGGTCTTGGGGTAAGAATGATTCAGAGAGTTCCCCGCTCCCGTCCCCTTGGTAGTCGATGGATTAGGACGTCTTCCTAGCGCGGGTGGGGGGATTCTTTTTCACTCCAAGTAAGTGCAGTATGAGGGGTGAGAATAATTCAGTTACTAATATGTTTCTTACCCCAACTTGAATTGTTCTTACCCAAACTGATGATTTTTTTCAACTCATCCTTTTTTTTTTTTTTTTTTGCTCCAAGGGGAGAATATACCATTAGATGTGTTTTGCTTTGCCCCTCTGAAGGCTTGTTATGAAGGAAGCCTAATGGATCTAGTTCACCAAACAGGAGCCCGCAAACCTCTAGGCAAGAGAGGCTTTGCGAACATGCTCTGCCACATTTGGAAGGAAGGACTGTCTCAGGACAATATTAACGTAGGGTTTAAAACCACTGGTATACAGTATATCCATCCAGTCCAAAAAAATATAAGAGTCAGACTTGATTCCATTAAGCTGAAAAGATACACAGAGTGGAATGACCAAGGATCTCCTTTGGATTCTGATAACAACCCACTACTCACTCCCGTCTCACATGCTACTGACACCCAAGAACCGGAAATACCTGAACAAGAAAATGAAGACCTAACTGAAATCCCATCTCCAAGTGTCTTATGGCATTCTCCAACACCAGCATTGAGTCCAGGTCCGTCGAGGCGACCTTCACAGGCTTCAGGTCCGTCGAGGCGAGCTTCACAGGCTCCGGGTCCGTCGAGGCGAGCTTCACAGGCTCCAGGTCCGTCGAGGCGAGCTTCACAGGCTCCATGTCCATCAAGGCGAGCTTCACAGGCTCCATGTCCGTCAAGGCGAGCTTCACAGGCTTCAGGTCCGTCAAGGCGAGCTTTACAGGCTCCAGGTGCGTTAAGGCAAGCTTCACAGGCTCCAAGTCCATCAAGGCAAGCATTACCGTCTCCAGATTCATCAAGGCGAGCTTTACCGTTTCCAGGTAAGTCAAGGCGAGCTTCACTATCTCCAGGTACGTCAGGGCCAGCTTCATTGCCTCCAGGTTCATCAAATTGAGACAGTGCAACACTCCCCAGTGATAATATAATCAAAGAAGTACAGGCAAATGAGGCCTCGTATGCCAAGGTGTTAAGACTAAGAACACTTGTTAATGAAATTCAAGCAATGGCTCCTAAGGAAATGAAATACCGCATCCTTCTAAGAAAAAAGGAAACATCATTGGAACAAGTTCTTCATTCCAGAGGACGATGTGGTACAGCCCCTCAGCAAGTTAGGAAAATAAATAAATAACCATAGTGAAGTGATTACCAAAAAGGAGTGTGTCGAACAGCTAAGGAAGAAGAACGAAGAAAAACACAAAAGCAAACAAGAAAGGACAGGCATAACAAAAAAGAAAAACCCAAACAACGACACAACAGAAAAGAAAGAAACCGAGAAAGATAAAAAGAAAGGCATGTGAAAACGACATTCTTTCAACAACTACAACAGATGAAGACATAGTTTATGGCAACTCTTCATCAGATATAAGTCTGGACTGTTTCCAGGATATAAAACAAGAGGCCACACCAATGGAAGCACCCTCAACACAGCTAGAAACAGCTACCAGTACCAAAGAAACCAGATTTGAACTGCCCCCCAAAACTGACTTGTCAAAGGGGAAATATTCCGCTGTGTATTTTACTGATCCTCATCTAACTTACCAGTGGGGGAAACACATCAACACTTTTTCTGAGGAGGAGGAAGAAGAAGTTTCAGAAGTGGAGATGAACCTTCTCAAGAAAAAGACCACCTGCTAGTTACCCACAGGATTAGACCTGGGATGAGAGAACAAGCGATGTTTCGATTGTCCCTCTTCAGTGTGCATTCTATGGACCTGCACATCTAGACATCACCAAATCAACTTTCTATTTCGCAGATGTAGTTGTCTCAGCTTACCTGAAAGAGCTTCATAAAGCATCTAAGCTGTAAATGATTCAAAAGCAACCAGTGTGTACGACGTTTATACACACTTTCTTGTTCTTTTTTTTCTTCATTAAGAAATATTAGTTGTAAAATTATTATGTAGTTTTGAATGCCAAGGTGTCCTCTCACTGATATGATTTGATAATTACAGAATCCATTTATGTATTTGTTTTCCAATTTATTGAAGCTTCACTATCTTTCAAAAATAAAATCAATAAAGATTTTTCCCCCATACATGTTTTTCCCTTTTTGCGGGCATAAAAAATAAATAACACAAAAAACAATGAAAACACAAACAATATACTTCCCCAAAGTAAGATCCTTCCTAAGTTTTAAGTTTTTGATGACGATTCTTCAGATGAAATAAGGAAAGTCTGCCAGTAATAATTACATGGCTTCGGAGATCAAAGTGGACCCCTGTTTTCATTTTCTTACCCCACTTTACCATACCGGGTATATTGTCTGTCGCCATACTCTTTGAGGGCTGGCGTCGACCGAAGGGCTTCCAGGTTTTTACTTGTCCCTGCTCCGTAACTGGCCCCATCTCCAGGACACAATCCACCGTCCTTTAAACGCTCTCACACCATTCCTCTCCATGTCTTCCTTACCACTGGCTTTGACATGTGGTTAATAAATAAGCATTATTACGTGCATTTGTGTCAATGTATCAATGGTAACATCACTTAAAATAATGTTGGCATATTTTATTATTGCAACATCTAGAGAGCTTTATTTATTTATTTATTTTTTTTCAAGATCAGCATATTTTAAAATCATTTAAAGACGATATCAATATCTAGGACATGCAACCTACTGCCAGACAATTATTTGTACACTGGAAAAGCTCGATTCATTTGGCATTTTGTTAGTAATTCTGTTGTACTTCCCCATTCGTATAACTGGAGCCCTTCTACCCCACGTATTAGTGCAGGATGATAGGGTTGGGATGGTAGGTGGATATGACAAAACCTATCTTGCATTACTGGGGCTATAAATGCACAACATAAATTTAAAACCTTAAAGTGTTTTATGGCACAAAAATTGCCAAAGGAGAGATGCTAAAAAGCCTCCAAAGGCCAGGAAAATTCGACCTATGTCGTTCGGGTGGCAGCGAAGGTGAACGGAAAAAAATTCAGCAGAAAGTAATTGAACACTACAGTACTAAATCATGCAGTTCCTATAGCACAAAATCAAAGATAAATTGAAGCTGACAGCGAGAGTGAAACTGCAGTACAATGTGAGAGGAGTTGCAGTAGAAAATGATGAAGTTACAGTAGGTAGTAATTAAAGGAGAAATTACTGTAGAAAGTAAGGAAGAAAATGGCACCGAAAAGGTGGAAGGTAGAGATGGAGTTAGATGGCCTGAGGCACATAGACACCGTGCTATGGTTCATTACTTAGGCCTCATAGTCTGTGACAGGTTATTGGGGATGGGGGCGGGAGAAAGACGTCTATAGATTCTTGGAGAAGGTGGTGGGAGGCGAGCAAAGCGAGCCTTGGAGGGACGCTGTGAGCCCCCCAGGAAAATTTTTGAAAATTAAGTACTTTTAGGGGTTTTCTGAGGCCTATGAAAGTATGTATTGCAATATTTTGATCATAACACATTATAATGAAAATGGTGAAAAATAAAGCGAGAAAATGATTGTGGCTGAAAAAAAAAAGATTTTTTAATGATCCTTATGGAATAAAAGAACAATAATGCATCTGGGAGTCGCATGTACATTTTCATCGCCTTTGAGAGCCTAATAATCTTAGCTAAGTTAGTTGAAACCTGGAATGTCAGAATTAATCCGACAAAACGTGATAACAAAGACATATTATTGTGTACTAAAGGAAAGCAATATAAATTTCACAAATCTCTTGGTCCCTCAAGTCTCAAGTATCACACAGCATATTAAGAACCAATTCCATAGTCCATACATCATCTATAATTGTAAATGTGCCATGCGCTGGAAGTAGTAGTGGTAGTTGTTGCCTAGGCAGTCTGGCCGAACAGCCCCGAATCCCTAAAGAAGGCCATGCCGAGCCCGGGTTTTCCCACAGAGCTCTCAATGAGTGTATGTTGTGTTGTTGGCGTAGATGATTGTGTGCAATGCAGTCTTTCACAATGTGCTGTGTTACATTTTGGATAGGCATCAGCGACGGAGTCATCCAGCCTCTTCTGATAACTTAAGAGGGCTGGATGATGCCCACATCTCAGCCTGGCCACGTGGACCCTGTCTTCACGAGGGAGATAGGATTCAGAAGGGTGGGTATCAGGAGGCCGTGCATGCAGCAGTGTGTTGTGCTTAAGTGACTGAATGGAGCGGCGAGTAATTTGAGTATTGATGTGCTTATGGAAGCTGGTCTGAGGTGGGTGACGGGAGAGAGTTGACATTATTTGTGTATGATATCGTGTGCTGGGTGTTGTTCTGATGTTCCTTTGTGTGTGTGGATGTGCTGCCATGTAGTGTAATGGATGTTGTGGGTTTGTGGAGGCTGCAGCGAGAATTTGGGTGCCACTCATGTCTAGGTGATGCTCGACTTAGAGGACTTCGGTTTCTTGATGTAGATTGTTTGTGGGTGTAGTAGCTGAGCAGCCTGTGATTATTTTTAGGACCTTGTTCTGTATGGCCTGTAGAGTGTTGTAGAGTGCTTTAGTGAGGTTATTAGCCCAAGCAGGGCTTGCATAATTCATCACTGAACGTATTGTTACGAAGGGGGATATGCTAGTTAGGAAGTCGAGAAGCATCTCACTGATTCTAGATATTTGAGGTGGGCTGGTATCGGCACGAGTCAGAGTTGCCAGTTTGCCTGCTGTTTGAGCGTAGTTATTTCGTAAGTTATGCATTGATTTTTATGCTCTTTTTCTCTATTATGTTTTATTTACGTGATTGTTCATTAAACTATGTAATTTAAGTTTGGTAATCGATTTAGAGTGTTATGTAATGTAAGAAGACTGGCGTATTTTGGTTGTCTCTTAGTTGGCAACTGTTAACTGTCGCACCATCGAGTTCATGCTAGAAGTTTCCTGAATAATGCAAGGTTAAATAAGGATGAGGGGATGAGACACTAGCAGTGGGAAGGTTTAGTTGGGCCTCGGTCAGTCTGAGTGAAGTTTATTTGGTTTGATGTCGGTACAGTGTCACTGAAGTTGGTATATTTTCGGTACGTGTGAAGTTATTGAAGTCCAATAACAGCGAAGTGTTGTTAGGCAGTAAGTGTAACTGCAGTTCGTAAAGTTCGCATAGCTCCAGTGCTTGTGTCTATAGTGATGTGAAGTTGGAAAGCATTAAGTGGAATTATTTGGATAATAAAGACAGTGAACTTTCAGAAGCCAGTGTTTATCTTCGCCTCAGCTGATCTTGTGAGCTATACACCTAACGGCTGACCATAGGAAGAACAACTCACTGGGCAACGTCCTTCCTATACTGAACTACTGATGTTGGAGCCTATGGCAGTGTGGGGACTGAGACGTAACACTGGTGTCATGAGTATGGATAATTTAGGTGCTCCAGTGAGTCTAATCTTCGACATGGAGAAAGGTGGTGTGCAGACAAGATCCCGAGCTGGGCAGGTGACCCTGGCTGCAATGATGAAGTTATTACAAGCTTCAAAGAAAAACTTCAAAGAATAATTATTACAGGCACGAAATGAAGGACAGAAAAAAACTCCAAGAACAATTATTACAGGCACAGATGAAGGACACTTATAGGCACAAACGAGACCTCAGGAGCGAAATCTAGGCACAGAGTGAACAACTAGAGTGGCACAACGTGAAGAACAGAAAGAGCTCAGGAAGGAAATGAAAGAACAATTACAGGCACAGAACGAAGAACAGAAACGACGTAATGAACAGCTTCAGGAGGCATCGAAGGGGCAGCAGAGGGAAGTGCAACAGAGGATGCAAGGACAGGTAGATGCTCCCATGGGGGAAATGAAGGAAGAACAGCAACAGCTTATGGAGGAACTAGATGCCAAGCTAGAGCAGCAGAAGTATGAGGTGAGCAGTGGTGTGACTGAGTGCATGCAGCATGGACGACCAGTTGAAGTTAATTGGTGAGGAAATGGTGTGAACGGGCAGCCAAAGATTGGTGAGGGAATAGTGATGGAGTGTGGACAGCAAGTGGATGGCCAGCTGAAGCACGGTGTTGACCATGTGAAGATGACTGCCTATGCTTGTGGAGTTCATATTTATGAAGCCTGGACACACATACCTCCCCTGCGGTCGTGCGTTTGGCCACATTGAGAAAAAGGTGCATCAGACCACTATCATTGGCAGCACAAAAGAATACTGCCACCTCATAGCCATCTCACTCAAGAAACGTTACCCCGTGGTGGCAAGAACAGGGGCGACGTCAAAGATGTGAAGGCCCCGAATCAGCACATCACCCAAAGAAAGGCACCTGGCATCTCATCGGCATGTCAACTGGTGATGGATGTCTCCTTCATGCACGGGTACATGATGAAGTCACTCTATGACTACTGATGATCCTGCCGGCATCACGGTCAGCCTCATGAAGGTGGAGGGGAAATTCACATTATACAAGTTCAACCTGTCGAAGGTGGCACTGGCTGAGAAGTACCCTCATGAGCGCCTTCTGACACAAGAAAAATGTGCCCACCTGCGTAGCCTCACATGCCTGGTGGTTGTTGAAGCAAGGCAGTGGCTTAAGTCTCTCCTTGACTGCCAGCAGGAGCTTCGGCAGCAAGACACACCAATTCACGAGGACCAGGAAGAGGCTGACGCTCCTCCACAGCTCCATAAAGCCATGCCACACCACCTCCCATGGCCCCTTCACTGATGACTCATGGGCCATAATGGATTATTCTCTGGATAATGATTGGCAAACCCACGACTACAGCACCACTGCAACCACTACTCTTCTACGGGTGAGTTATCCTGAGTCTGATTTCTCTCAGTTTTGCTTCTTCTTAGGTTGATGGTTTGTTGGGACCTTACTGCAGGCTCACACACGTATAGACAGACATATAGGCAGACATTACTTTTTACTGAACACTGTGGCAGTCTTAATGGACCAAGGTTCTAATCCCTGCTGGGGCATGGAACAGTTTAAGGACTTGAATTTCATAAAAGAAGCAGACATTTCTGAACTCCCAAAAGACCCGCCGAGATGTCATAAAAGTACCCTCGCTAATACCAGTACACTAGTCCTGTACGAGAAAGCCCTAGACTGTACTGAAAATGGATGGTGGGTGTTAGTGCCAAAGTGGTGACATGTGGAGATGTAAGAGGACTACTGGGCCCCAGAGAGGACTACTGGGACTTGGGAATAGGCCCTGAAGCCTTTGCCCAGGGTCGAACACGTAAAAAAAATATGTTGTTGACCTTAATGGATGCATAATATGCCAGATATCGCACCCAAATCTCAGATATTAAAAACAACCCATAATTTCATTTTTTTTTAAAATGAAAATATTAATATTTGTTCCAAATAATCATCATCTTTGTCATGCTTAGAACGATAATTCAACCGAAAATGAGCTTCATAACATTATTAATAACAGAGATATTATTGTTGCAATAGTGCCGAACTTTGGAGGCGATTTCTGGTCTGTTTTGTTTGTGGCGTGTTTGGCACTTAAGACCTCCGACCCCTCACTTACTTTACCCAGTTCTAACAGTAGTCAAGTACTGAGCATGGGCCTTTACAAAGTCACATTTCGCAAGGTTGATTACTAAGTTAGCCGTTGACAGTCTCTGCGGCAATGCATCCACCTGGATCAGGTGTTCCTTCCAGGATTTACTGACTCCAAACAAATCATTAATGTATGTGACATAACCCTTGATATGTGCAGTAAGTTTGTTCATTTGCCTCTGGGAAGTGGCTGGAGCATTTTCCATACCAAATGACATAACTTTGCATTTGTAGGAATAACCACCAGCCACAAAACAAGAAATTTCTTGGGCCTTTCTTTCAAGTTGGACTTGTAAATATCCCCTCAGTAAATAAATTTTGGTAATGAACTTTGCACACCTATCCTGTCAGTGCACTACTTTACTCTATGACGTGGGTAAGCATCATAGTGGGGGAATTGACCTTATAATACTCTATGCAAATATGATAGGACCCACTGGATTTTGGAAAAAAGGTGACTGGGGAGCACCCCTCACTTTGACATGGTTTTATCGTCGCCTGTTGCAGCATATATATATCAGCTCCTGTTGGATAATGGATTTCTTTACCGGATTTACATGGTAGGGAGCTGCTTCACAGGACAGGCATCTCCTACATCCACCTTGTGCTGCATTGTATTAGTTATACAAGGGGTGATCTGGAGAACATCAGGATACTTCCCTGGAAGGGAAGTCAGGTTTGCACAATGTACAGCTGTTAAATGAAAAGTTATTCAGTTTACTTCATCCACGCTCCCTGATTTTCTCTCTAACTGGCAATCTTCTCCAACATCAAGGGGCAGCCCAGCTCATCCACCATCTCGGCAGCTTACACCATACATGCATCAGTATGGGGTCCTGTATCCTCTCACTTGTAATAATACATAAGCACATTAATAACATGACCTTTGCAACTTCCTCCGGTCAGGGCTCTAAATAACATAACAACATCACCAACCCTCATCTCTACTAAAGAAGGGCCTGAGAATCTTGCCTCTAATGGCTGTCCATGAACAGGGGGCAGTGCTGGCACTTTATCTGCTGGATGAAATGCTGTGTTACTAGCCTACTTCCTTTTACCATACCTACCCTTTGACTTCCTTTGACAGTCAAGGACTTCATAACCGTCTTCACTACTTATAGATTCCGAGGGCTGGGAGAATAAATGTGTGGCCTATTTCACTAAGCATGTTGCTATTTCTCTCATTCATATATATTTTATCCTGCCTTGCTACATGATGATGATCATGATGGCGATGATGATGATCATGATGATAAAGACGATTATGATGATGATGATGATGATGTGTATTAGTGGGTACATATCTTTACCTATTTTTTTCCCTTCTATTATCTGAAATCTGAGACATAGGTTAGCAGATTAACATAAACATCATCACTGACCAATTGTTCCTTAAGCAACTTTATTGGACCTTTCACATCATGACCAAATATCATTTGAAATGGAGAGTAACCTAGAGACTCATTTGGCGTATCTTTCGTTGCAAACAACAGGAAAGGAAGGCTTTTGTCTTAATCCTTTTCATGATCTAATGTATCTGTCTATAGCTAGACACCTTAATCCCACAAAGGGTGACCATAAACAAATCACCTTTATGTTGCATTGTCCCCTGCCATTTTGCAACCTTCCCCCAAACTTATACCCTCCTCTCCTTTATAAATTTCTACTTCATCCCTTCACCTCATCCTCCGTCTCCCCTCCCCCCTTCCCCTTTCCTCCTTACTTTATATTTCTTTAACGTTTCTTTGTGGGTTAGACGATATCTCTCCTGTTCTCCCTGACTTTGTGGATGATAGGCTGAGGAGGTGATCTGGGAGATCCCGAACTTTTTGAGGGTTTGTCAGATTATTTTTGACATGAAATTGATGCCCTGATCTGATTGATCTTCTTTTGGAAACTCAGCCTCACATATTTCTTCACTCACTGCAGTCTTTCAAAGCTGCAATCTATGGATCAGTTCTCTTCATCTAATCCAGTCCTACACCACGACTACTTTATCGGGAGTCAGCAAACTCAGGGTCAGTCAACCATGCAAAGAAAGAAACAGCAGGAGAAGTATTATGTGGTGCATTATTAATTTTAACATTATCGCAACACTGACGGGAATTTGTTATCATGGTTCTTGTTACAGAACAGTTCTTTTGTCCCTTCCTCACATAGGGGAGTTTATTATATACACGGGACTGCACTCACTTGTCCTCCTGCTAAGTCATTACCCAAAAGAAATGTGACCCCATTTACAGGCATCTGGTTCACGATGCCCACACGTATTGGACCTTTAACTAATTCTGATTGGAGCAACACTTCAACATCACCCAACGGGACAGCCTCATAATCAGCTATTCCGTGTAATAGAACACATTCATCAGGTTCAGCTACATCTATTATCTCCTTAAACGTAAGAGACTGTGAAGCACCTGTACCCTCTTTAATATTTTCATCATCAGTTGACAATACTTCATTAGAAATGAAACAAGCAGACCAAGTGTCATGGAAGGAGGCACTTTGCATACTGTTTGATCAAGGAGCAATATTCATATGGTGGCTTATTAGCACCTTCATTAATTCCTGGAAATGTGAGTGCATTTAAGTACTTGAGTAGTGTGATGAGTAACGATGGAAGTTTAGAGGGTGAAGTGCTTGAAAAGGTACACCAAGGAAGAAGGGTTGCTGGTTCCTTGAATGCAGTGATAAGAAACTGGGAAGTGAGCATGGAAGAGAAAAAGTTACTACATGACAGTATTGTGATATCAACTCTAACATATGGAAGTGAAGCTTGGACCTTGTTGGAGGGACAGAAGTCAAGAGTGAGAGCAGTGGAAATGAGTTATTTGAGAGAAGCATGTGGAGTCACACGGAAAGACAGACTGACAAATGAGGAAGTGAAGGAGCGTTGTGGTGTGGATGTGAATGTGATAGGAAGAGTTAGTAGAAATACATTGCGGTGGTTTGGCCATATGGAGAGGATGGAGAGAGAGAGACTGACGAGGAAGGTGTATGTGAGTGAGTTGGAGGGGAGGAGAGCGAGGGGGGAGGCCAAGGATGAGATGGAGGGATGGAGTTGAGAGGTATATGAGAGGGGTGTGTTGCTGGGAGCAGGGGAGTGAACTGGCAGGGGACAGAGCAACATGGAGGCGATTTGTTTGTGGCCACTCCTTACTGGATTGAGGCGTCGGGCAATAGATAGATAGATTAATTCCTTATGGCTGCACTACCCCAGTCTCAATAAAGTCCATTGATAGCTTTACAGAAGTCTGACTCTCAACAACTGACTGCTCCACTCTGACTTCAGACTCACTATACACTTGTTGGGGATGTGTCTGACTACCATGGAGTCTATTTGTGGCTGCTGTCTTCCAGTATTACCAATCTCCCAAGTATTTGTCAGAACAATTGGTCTAGCTTCAGGACTTTCATCTTTTTCCGGCACTCCTCCCCTAAATGACCCTTCCTCTTATAAAACCGACAAAACTTGTAACTTCCTACTGGCCCTTCGGCAACAATGTCTCCACTGCCTTTGTTGGAGGTAACATGCTGTTGGGATACATTTTTTTTTCCAGTATAGCCATCTAATTTTATGCTGACTGGTTTGCAAGAAGAAGGGTTTACAGTCTAATTGGCTCAATTTCTTATACCTGCCAAGTCTTTGAAGCAAAGATCATATATGTGGATAATACTGTAATTATCTGCCATAACAGCTGCCTCAGTTAGCTTGTCCAGCCCTTTCTCAACTAACTGAGTGGTAACATCTTGGCAATATTCCTATTATATTCCTAGTGAAGCTCTCCAAGATCATAAGCACTTTAAGCTTTTTAAAATCCTTGTTAATTCTGTTACAGTGCAGTGACTGATCAGATATATCTTGAAGTGCTCTAGCATATTCCATATGGGATTGATCTTATTGTTTATGAATGGCTCTAAACTTGAGCGAGTAAGATTCCAGTACAAATTCATAAGCCCTAAGAACTGCATCATTGACCACCTCATAATCAGTGCACTGGTCAATTGATAAAGCAATATAGTCTTCCTGCACCTTACACTTTAGTACACTCTGCAGTAATAACGACAAAGAGTCTCTAGGCCAGGAAAGACCACCTGCCACTGTCTCAAACGTTTGGAAGTAGTTAGTGACACCTTCCTCAGTAAGGAGAGGGACTAACTTAATGTTCTTGGCAACATGAAAAAAGTCACAGAGGCACCACAAAGACAAGGTGAACTGCCAAGCTGCCTCGGTCTGTAGTCATGATTAAGTTAAAGTTGTTTCTCTTGTGCTTCAAGTTGTGTCATTGGCAACGGAAACTGTGCACTGATAGGGGTATTTAACGTATTAAGATCTACATTACTGTGCACAACCAATTCACAGTATCACTGTGAATAGGTTGTTCTCTTTCCAAAGGCTCAGGATTCTAAACATTATCAACGCTGTGAAGAGATGGTTCTTGTTCTCCACGCTTATGACCAGTTGTGGTATGATCAGTTTCAACATCTTCACTCATCGTAAACACCATGTCCTGCGTCAGGCTAAGTAAATCAGGCTTATCAATATTACTGGGAAATTTCACTCCTAACCATGGCAACCAGCATCGAATGACGCTTTGTTTGGGTGTGGCTTGTGCTATCGATGTAGCATGATCTGTAAAAAACTGTGAACAATTTTGGGAAGGGAAGGAAGGTCTGCGAGATGTTGACACTGACCTACTCAACGCTTCAAACAATCAGACGGTCAGTACATCTCGTGAATCAGTCATGAGTGGACGTCGGTCTTTTGTTTCCTTCAAGTGTTAGAGTAAGTATGAATAAAAATGGAAGTAAGTCAAGAACAGAAAGAGTGTTTCCCAGACAGTGACTGCTTATCAATGTTTGCTTTAGACCCGGGAGGGGAGGGGAGAGAGATAAGCATCCCTCTATCTCGAGCTCACTCGCTCTGCCCACTCTACAATCCACAACCCTACAAGCATAAGAGGTAAGATGTTTTAATTCTTTACTCATTTTATTTGCATCATTATTTCTTTTATTGTAATTTCCTTTTATTTTTCTTTGTACTTGCAGGAAGAGTGTTCATATCCCTTGTTTATTTTACTCACATCTATAACTTATAACCTCACCATCCATTACCCCTCGTTCCCAAGCATACTGTCCTAATCTCTGGCCTTACCGTGAAGGTTGTCCCTAACACACACAGCGGCACCCATTTTTTTCCCTCTCTTTCCTTCTCTTTCCACACCCACTATACCACCCAGAGAAAAAAAATAAAAACATACAGGAATAAACATTTTAAATATAAAAATGGGAAAAGCAATCCTAATTATATTTTCATTTAAAAGTACACATATTATGTACTGAAGTTGTTTATTTAACAGTTTTCTTGTTTTGCACAAGCATTTCAGCAACACAAGAAGTGTTCTCGTGGTGAATAAATGGATGTAAAACCTTCTCTTCCCTTCCCTTCCCTAATTCCCTCGTGCGAGGTGCTAATCTTAGGTCATATTGAATCTTGGCCACGACGGTTCAGCCTATACACACACAGCAGCAGTACCTGTTATCTTGAAGCAGACTAAAAACAGCATCCCTCTTCTCTCTTTCCACACACAATATACCATCCAGATTAAAAAAAAAAAAAAAACTCCATACAGGGATAAATACTGTATTATAAACATAAAGAGGGAAAATATTTATAATTATATTTTTATTTATATGTACGCATTATGTACTGAATTTGTTCTTTTTACATATTTCTTGTTTTGCACAAGCATTTCAGCAACACTGAGGTGTTCTCGTGATGAATACATGAATGTAAAACCTTCCCTTCCCTTCACACTAATCCCTTCATGCAAGGTGCTGTGCTAATCGCGTGGCAAATCGAATTTTAGCCGCTGCAATTCAGCCTATGCACACAAAGGAGCACCCTCATCCGGTTAGAATCTAAAAATAGCATCTCTCGCCTCTCCTTTGACACACACTACACCACCCAGACTACAAAAATAATGTAATACTTGTGTAAATACAATAAACCATTTTTTAATTCATACTTTTTATTTACCTTCCGTATTATGTACTGGTTTTTTCCGCAATACATATGTCTAGTTATTTCAAACCATTTGAACAACACTAAATTTTTTGGGGGGTGAAAATATGGATATTTCTTAGTGCAATATTTTTTCACTTCCCTGCTTAGTTTTCACTATTTTGTACATAAACAGATTGCGAATTTTTCCGCGCTCCATTGTGAAGCCCAGAATGGGTTTATGAAGCTAAAAATTACCTTGCCATGTGCGCCAGACGATTCTCTTCAAGCTATTAAGGAAAAAGTTCGATTTTCGAATACTGAAGTGAATGGTCCCAGCGTCGGCCAAGGGGGCCAGTAAATTTCTGGAGGCATGGCCAAGAAGGGGTTAAAATCTGAGCAATCAGCCTAAGCTCATCTTTAGTAAGATTTTCCAATTCAGTTTGCCTAGGCTCAGTCTGCAAAAATGCTCTTAAATCATCAAAATTTGTCAGCACCATAATAGATAATTATATAATTAGGTTCAAAGAAAAATCACCATGTACTCCTGGCCGATGTCGCCATTTTATTTCCGTTATGGACCGTGCAGTAAAATAATAGCCAACACTACTTAACCTGTCATGTCCCGACCGATTTCCCACCTATGATACCCCCAAATCCCGAGCGTTTTTGGAAATTTTTTTTTGGCTCAAACCTTCGCTTTTGGTGAGAAACATCGAAAATTCATAGAGAAATCGCGATCCTGTGCTTAAAACTGTTTATACAGGTGTCATGCAACCTTACATTTTCCTCCTTTTACATGGCTAAAGAAAACGAACTATGGAAGGGTTAACTAATTCAAGACACTTTAAACTACGTATTTATTTACGTATTTGGTACGAATTTATGTGTAGTAACAGACTATATTGGTTTTCACACATTTATATAGGCAATAGAAGCATTGTTCAGTCACCAAACACATTCACATATGGCACTTTCCTTTATGACATTACCACCTCATCACTTCTGTTTGTTTCTTGCTACACTTACAATCTCTTGGAGTCCAGTCAGTCAGCCTCTTGGTCCATTGGTTATCCCTTATTCTTGCTACATGACATGCCCACCTCCATTTCTGTTTTTGACTTTAGTTTATTTCCACACTCAATTTGATCTTTTCCTGTCTCTTAAAGATATTCCCAACATTGACCTTTCCATTGCTCTCTGGGGACGGACTACTTGATTTTTCATCGATTTTGTCAGTTTCCAGGTCCACAACCGAATGTCATAACTCGGATTATACATCCGTTATATACTTTTCGTTTCATACATATTGCCAAACCACTTCACATGTCTCTGTGTTTACCCAGAGCTGTCCATCCAATCGTAATGCGTCTTTTTATTTTATAATCATGGTTTTCCATTACCTTCAGTATTTGCCAGAAGTAACTGGACAACTTGAGTTCTTCAAGAATATTTTCTTTGTTCTGATTTTTTTTTTTTAATGCAAGGAAGAAGGAACCACAGGCCACAGGGCTGCATACTGTTCCTTCAAGAAAAAGCAAAAATAATACAAAAGAGGGCCAAATTCAAGATCCGTTCATTTCGAGATGCGTGGACACACTGCGTTTGAAAGACTGGAGATCATAGGAAGTAGGAAATACAGACAGAGGAAGACAGTTCCAGAGTTGACCAGTTGCATAAATGAAGGACTGGGAGTAACGGTTAACTCTTGCATTAGAGAGTTGGACAAAAAAGGGATGAGAGTTTGTTGCTAGACGGGTACTATGTGCCCGTCGTAGAGGAGGAGGAATGCAAGCAGACAGTTCAAAGGAACAGTGACCGTTGAAGTAGCGAAAGAAAAGAGATAAAGATGCAAAAGTGCGCCGAAGAGACAAAGGTTGAAGGGAATCAGTAAGAGGAGGAGAGTTAATGAGACGAAAAGCCTTTGACTCCACCCTATTGAGAAGAGCTGCATGTGGGGAGCCTCCCCACACATGAGAGTTGTACTCCATACACGGGCGAATAAAACCCGTGTACAAGGTCAACAACTGTGCAGGGGTAAAGAAAGTTCGGAATCGGCTTAGCACACCTAATCTCTTGGAAGCAGATTTCACAAGAGATGTAATATGTTCTTTCCAAGACAAATCCCGAGAGAATGAAACCCCAAGCATGTTCAAGGATGATGCAGGACATAACTGTTCATTATTAAACATTAGTGGGTAATCCTGAGGAAGATTTTGTCGGGTTGATAAGTGTAAGAACTGAGTTTTTGATGCATTAAAAATAACAAGATTATTTTTACCCCAATCAGAGATACGAGCCAAGTCAGACATTAGGTGTGCCATAGCCTCATCCCTTTTTTGTTGAAGTAACTGCTGAGATGGACGTTGCAGGAANGACTGGGAGTAACGGTTAACTCTTGCATTAGAGAGTTGGACAGAAAAGGGATGAGAGTTTGTTGCTAGACGGGTACTATGTGCCCGTCGTAGAGGAGGAGGAATGCAAGCAGACAGTTCAAAGGAACAGTGACCGTTGAAGTAGCGAAAGAAAAGAGATAAAGATGCAAAAGTGCGGCGAAGAGACAAAGGTTGAAGGGAATCAGTAAGAGGAGGAGAGTTAATGAGACGAAAAGCCTTTGACTCCACCCTATTGAGAAGAGCTGCATGTGGGGAGCCTCCCCACACATGAGAGTTGTACTCCATACACGGGCGAATAAAACCCGTGTACAAGGTCAACAACTGTGCAGGAGTAAAGAAAGTACGGAATCGGCTTAGCACACCTAATCTCTTGGAAGCAGATTTCACAAGAGATGTAATATGTTTTTCCCAAGACAAATCCCGAGAGAATGAAACCCCAAGCATGTTCAAAGACGATGCAGGACATAACTATTCATTATTAAACATTAGTGGGTAATCCTGAGGAAGATTTTGTCGGGTTGATAAGTGTAAGAACTGAGTTTTTGATGCAATAAAAATAACAAGATTATTTTTGCCCCAATCAGAGATACGAGCCAAGTCAGACATTAGGTGTGCCATAGCCTCATCCCTTTTTTGTTGAAGTAACTGCTGAGATGGACGTTGCGGAAACCGAATGGAAAGGCGAAGAGTGGAATCATCAGCATATGAGTGGATAGGGTTAGATGTACAGCTTAGAAGGTCACTGATGAATAAAAGGAAGAGAGTTGGTGATAGGACAGAGCCCTGAATAACACCACTGTTGATAGGTCTAGGAGAAGAACGATGACCGTCTACAACAGTGGCTATAGAACGACCAGAAAGGAAGCTAGAGAAGAAGGCACAGATAGAAGGATAGAAACCGTAGGAGGGCAGTTTGGAAATTAAAGATTTATGCCAGACTCGATCGAAAGCCTTTGAGATGTCAAGTGCAA
>JAGKTI010015235.1:738-20731 GCA_018397915.1 Birgus latro | reverse complement strand
TATATATATATATATATATTTAATCTCTTGTAGGGGTAGGGATTTCTTTCCTTTCGTAGAATGCTAAGACGGTTCTTCTAGGTACACACTTGTCAAAGTCACGTAAATTCGTCACAGTTGGAGGGCAACTTTTTGTCGGTGAAGAGAATACAGGCTCATCTGGAAAATCCTGTTTGCTACAAGCTTTATTTAATTTAGAGCAGATTCTCGTTACTGCCCTTTTGCTCATGTTGGTGGCTTTGACTGTTTGTGCAACTGCTTTTTAGGGATCTGTTAATGGTCCTCTGTTTGCCTTTCTTCCAAAAATTATTTATTCACATTGTAAATAATTTCTTTTGCATGGATGTGAAGAACACGAGAGCGACTTGAAGGAGATGCTTCCATGGCAGGATATTGCTAATGAGTGGCCTGGGTCACCCTGCATGATTTGCCAATATCGCAAAAACAACGTTGCCAAGTCTATTGAAATTTATACGAAGTCACTGTTTTCACCCTCAAAAGCCGAATCATTCATAAAAACTATATAGCCTATTTATAGGAATGAATCTGTACAGAGTATTTAAAATACATTTACAAGTAGTTAATAGCAAAAAATATGAGATTTATTATTCATAATTAAAGATTTGGCATTTACACATTCTTTACACTCACTAGCCAACTGCACTCAAAGTGACTTGATATAATGGAAATACCATAGCTGTTTTTTATCCATCCATCCATCATCCAGCCCTACATTGCCCCATGAGGAGTGTAGGAGCCCTGGGCTAGGCAAGTTGGTTCTGACATTTAAGATGAGAGTGACCAGCCTCACTCATCCCTGAGTGGCATTACATGAGCAATTAACCCCAACCACCCCTTGGTTATAAACCTTCACCAGCTTAGTCCAGTTGGAGCACCGGAATTGCCCACTAAACCAACAAGCGCCAAAATTTGGTTATATGGTTACCACCCAACGTAGTAAATGGCTTCCTGGTGTATGGGAAACCATTGGGCTTGTCACTCAGTGTCAAGTCACCCACAGACAGAAGGAAGAGGAAAGAATGAAGGAAAGAAAGACAAAAGGAGTGTAAAGTGACCTGTAGGCAGAAGGATGAAGAAAGAATGAAGGAAAGAAAGACAAGAGGCTGGAAGGAAAGAGGGATAGAGGAGAGGAAAGGGCAGACACCCGAGAGTAGCACTACATCGAGTGAGTATTGGAGGAAAATATCATTCCAAGGTGGTGAGAGGGTATTGGGGTTGTTGGACAGCCATTCAAACCCATACCGGCATGGAGTCCAAGCAACAGATTATGAGAGATGTCTTTATTATATCCACCCATGTGACCAGATATAAGATATACAGTAATCTCTCTACCTTCCGGACGACCACCATCCGGTTACCTCACAGTTCGGACATCGTAGGCTGATGGTCAAAACCCCAAAATGCCCAAAAATTGCAAAAAAAAAAAAAAATCCTATTTTTTTTTACCACATCAGTTTGAATTTCCCGCACGCGCCAACCCCCCCCCCCCCCCCCCCCCCCCCCCCCCCCCTCCTGCTAGTTGTCTCTCAACTCCTGTGAAAAGTGGACGGTTGTCGGATCGTTTGTGGTATTTTCGTTCTTGTTTAAACATTCATAATTCACAGTGCTAAGGATTAAGTGTAGTTAAACACTGGATTACTGGACATGCTTCAAGAGCAATTATGACCACTCTGAAAACCTTAGAGGTGGGGGTAATATTTGTTAACAACCATCATGGACATGTAAGTACACTGTCAACTGCTAAATATTTTCCATAATCACTTCTAAATCCTCATTCTCTGCTTATATTTTATTTACTTCATGCTTTGTGTCCCATATTTGAGTGCACATACGTTCACTATCTAGTCAACTGGTGAACATTTTTGCCCTACACACCTCTAAATCATAATTTTTCTGGTTACATTTTATTTACTTCATGCTGTGTGTCCCATATTTGAGTGCACAGGCTGTGAAAGAGGTGATTTTCTCAATGATTACCATGTCTTTTACATACGTTCACAATCTAGTCAACTGGTGAACATTTTTGCCCTACTCACCTCTAAATCATAATTTTCTGGTAACCGTTTATTTATTTGATGCTTTATATCCCATATTTTAGTTCGTAAGATGTGAGAAATGATGATTTTCATAGTGACTGCCACGTCCGATACTTACTTACACCAAGCTGCCAACTCGTGAACACCTATGCCTTATTTACCTCAAAACCATCATTTTTTGGTTAAAATTCGATTAATTCATGCTTTGTGTCCATTATTTATGTGAATGGGTCTTAAATAAGTACTATGCATGTCCGGTAGGGAGGTAGGTAGGTGGTTTTCTGATTTAGGTTAGGTTAGGTTAGGATCAAGAATGACCAGTGCTGGTGGTGAACAGTGAACACCTTTGCCATACCTAACTCCTAATCATATTTTTTCTGGTAACAGTTTATTTATTTGATGCTTTGTATCCCATATTTTAGTGCATAAGATGTGAGAAATGGTGATTTTCATAGTGATTGCCATGTCCGATACTTACTTTCACTAAGCTGCCAACTCGTGAGCACCTATGCCTTACTTACTTCAGATTCATCATTTTTGTGTTAAAATTCAATGATTTCCTGCTTTTTGTTCATTATTTAATGCATACGATGTGGGAAAGGGTGGTTTTCATAGAGATTTCCTTGTCTGATTCTTACACTTGCTGACAAGTTGTGAGCACGTATGCCTTACTCACCTCTAAATCATAATTTTTTGGTTAAAATTCAATTAATTCATGCATTGTGTGCATTATTTATGTGAAAGGGGACTTAAATAAGTGCTGTGCATGTCCGGTAGGGATGTAGGTAGGTGGTTTTCTGATTTAGGTTAGGTTAGGTTAGGGTCATGAATGACCAGTGTTGGAGCTTCAGGGCCACTATCCGGACAAGACCACTTTCCAGTCATGCCTTTGGCTCTGTTATGTCGGATAGTGGAAAGATTACATTTTGTGCACAATTATTTTAAATAGGCTTTTCATTTAGAGATGCCATAAAGTACTTTACGTGATGGTGACTGTATAGAGGGAGTGTATACCGAGAGGATGATTGTATTTACTGTGGACACAGCCATGTGAAAGGTTGTATATGATATTTACTGTAGTTCCAAAATTAATTACCATAAAGCACCCTAACTTTGGACATTTTTGTTGTGTTTTAATGAATAACTCTGTGTGAAATGGTGCAATTTTATCCCTATTGGTGTCATGTGGTAGCCCGGGACAGTAGCTTCTGAATCCATATACTAAAAAAAGTTAGCCAAGCTAAACTTTTTTTTTTTTTTTTCAAGTGTCTGAAGTTAGGAACAAATTTGATAGGTCTTCCAAACTTCGGACATCCAGGTGTTTGTCCTTTAAACATGAGAATGAGTCATAGCACCTGTCTCCGGACACACTGGCCAAACTTTGGACACTTTAGAAGTGTTTAAAAATGTCAGTAAAAAATATTGGGTACTCGTGGCCAAAGTTATACATATATAAAGAGAAACATCCAAAAATATCTTCTTTTTTTCAGCTCATAATTTGAGATCACATTAAGGTGCATCATATCACATTGTAGTGAGGTATTCTGGCCACAAATATAACTAAGAACTCTTCAGAAACTTTTTCAGACAAAAAAATTATATAAAAATTCATTACATATATTCCAAACTGTAAGGGGAACTGATCTCTTTTTCCTAAACAAAACTTCACATGAATATCAAGTAGCTTCCTCACTGACTCAACAGATGCATACTCAAATAACATAATCTAATGTTAAACACTTCGGACAGGTTCTAATGACGCCCACATGCCTACTAACACACACACAAATCAACAGACACACGCCCACACAGTCACATGTTATGAAGGCCAGTGTAAATTACTGTAAATAAATAAATAGTATCATTTTTTTCTTCAAAATAAAACTCATTGCTTGTTAAGGCAGCATACTGTAGCACCATACTGGCAATAACTTTGGTACTGGTCGTACTGACTATCTTCTTACAGATCTATATCAAATATTATTATCATTACTTATTCCAAAGGTTCACATCTACATAAAAAATCATCCTTTTCTTGCGATCAAGTGTTGGTTCTGGTAACACCTTCAGTATGTCCTCTTTGTCGATGTCACTGCTGTCATCAACCATTGGGTATACAAATGTGTGAGGTGTACCCTGAACATGTTTGAGAAACCTGACATGTATTTCTGGTTTTGCCCTAACAGTGGTAGCAATATAATGCCTGTATCTGTCTTTCCTATCAACGGGAATCCTCACAGCTACCCAATTTGAGGGAACAACTTTATCCCCAATAGTCTGGGTAGAGATGACTGTCTGGAATTTATTTGACTTAAATAATTTGCCTGTCTGAAGTTAGGAATTTTTTCTGAACAGTCATAGCAAAATTATGCATGTATATATTTTAATACAGTTTACTGCCCAGTACTTACAACACTTTTCCGCATATAATCGTACTAATCACGTTCTTACAATTGAAACTGTTTGTTCTGTGTGAACAAAGTTTTGCAGGGTTAAAAAATGCCGACTTTTTTTCCATTTGGTGGCAACCATCATCCACTCACTTGATGTAGTGCTGCCTACTTCTTCCTTAGCCTCTATCATTCTTTTTGTGTGCCTGCCCTCCTCTCTTCCTATTTCTCCCATCTTTCCTGTCACTTCTTACTGCTTTTCTTTCCTTTACAGGTGGCTTTACATTGAGTGACAAGCCAAATGGTTTCCTGTAAGCCAAGAAACAATTTACAACGCTGGGTGGTAACCATATAACCAAACCATACGTGCTCCCTACGTGTCAACAAGTGGGTTGGTGGAGGGTTAGTGCCCCTCCCCGTAAAATAAATAACTCAAAGTCAAATGGCCACCCCTTATGGGATTATGGTGTCTGGCAATAGATAGATAGATAGATTCATAAATTTGTTTCACCCACACATATTCAAGCTAATTTAATAGGACTTACACACAATAATCTCTGAAGATTATCCTACCTTCCCATATCATTATTATTTGCAAATATCACACACTTTTTGAATAAACTTTGTGAATTACAGTAATCTCTTTACTTTCCGGACGACCACTATCTGATTGCCTCACTGTTCAGACATCGTAGGCCATGGTCGAAACCCCAAAATGCCCAAAAATTGCAAAAAAAGAAAAAAAGAAAAAATCCGATTTTTTCGACTGCGTCAATTTGAATTTCCTGCGCGCCCCGACCAGCTCCCTTCCCCTGCCCCCCCCCCCCCACTGCTAGTTGTCTCTCAACTCCTGTGAAAAGTGGACGGTTGTCGGATTGTTTGCGGTATTTTCATTCTTGTTTAAACATTCATAATTCACAGTGCTAAGGATTAAGTGTAGTTAAACACTTGATTACCGGACATGCTTCAAGAGCAATTATGACCACTGTAAAAACCTTAGAGGTGGGGGTAATATTCATTAACAACAATCATGGACATGTAAGTACACTGTCAATTGCTAAATGTTTTCCATAATCACTTCTAAATCCTCATTCTCTGGTTACATTTTATTTACTTCATGCTTTGTGTCCCATATTTGAGTGCACAGGCTGTGAAAGAGGTGATTTTCTCAGTGATTACCATGTCTCTTACACATGTTCACTATCTAGTCAACTGGTGAACATTTTTGCCCGACACACCTATAAATACTCCTGGGGGTAGGGGGGTCTTTCAAGAATTCTCCCCCAGTATCCCTGCTTGTCGTAAGAGGCGACTAGAAAGGGTTTGTGGTGGGTTAGTTCCCCACCCCGTAAAACAACTAACTAAAAATACGAACAAGAAGCCTCGGACCAGGAGTGACCAAAAGTTGACGAAAAAGGACCGGACAAAGGACTTGGTAAGGATTGCGACTTGGAATGTAAGGGGTATGAATGATGAGGTGAAAGAGAGAGAGATCGTACAGGTGCTTGAGAGTGCAAAAGTGGATGTACTGTATGTGGAATAACTGAAATTAAATGGAGAGGTGAAAGTGTGAGAGAATGGGAGTATGGATAGGGTATATGTGCAGGAGTAGGTGAGAATGAGAGGGCAAAAGGAGTGTGTATTGCTGTAAGTAACAGATGGAAAGAGAATGTAAGAGAGTATGGATTAGTTGGGTCAAGGATTGTGTGGGTAAGAGTGAAAGTTGGGCTACAAATGTTGGTGAGTGTGTGCATGTATGCGCCAAAACAAGATCGTGCAAGTAGAGTGAGAGAAGAGTTTTGGACAAATGTGGAAACACGCTTGGAAAAGTTTGAAAGGAACGAGAGAGTGTTTCTGATTGGAGATATGAATGGAAAAGTAGGGAATGAAAAGGTGGATGGAGTGGTTGGTGAGTGGGGTGTGCCTGCAGAGATGGATGAGAATGGCAGTGCTTTAGTGGACATTTGTGCCAGGAGGGGGTTGGTGTTAGCTAATACCCTTTTCAGGCACAAAATGATCCATAGGTATACATGGCTAGTGTTGAGAAGGGTGGATGGTGAACTGAATGAACGGAAGGCAATGATTGACTATGTGTGTGTGGATGAAAGGATGAGAAGATGTGTAATGGATGCAAGAGTATATAGAGGTTGGGAGAATGGTCTTTCTGACCACCACTTGGAGGTGGCCAGAATCAGAATCCAAACAAGATAGAGAAAGAGAAGAGGGGAAGGACAGGAGGAAGTAGTTCTTACAAGGAGGGTAGAAAAGTTACAAGAGGATGGAATAAAGGCTGAATATAAAAGGGAAGTGGAGGAGCGATTGGGTAAATATAGATTGGAGCAGTTGGGGGACGTGGAAGGTGTGTGCAAGATATTCACAGAAGAGATCTGTGCAGCATGTGAGGGGGTGTGTGGGGTGAAGAGGAAACGAAAGGGGGTTCAGGGAACAGCATGGTGGACGGAAGAGGTGAGAGAGGCTGTGCCACAGAAGAAGAAAGCATATAATGAGTGGATGAGGAACAGGGGCATTGAAGAAGCTGAGAGACGGACGAGTTATATGTAGAGAGGAGGAGAGAGGTGAAAAGATTAGTAAGAGAGAGTAAGCAGAGAGTGGATGAGGAATTTGGAAGGAATTTGAGTGCAAAGTGGAGGGAATGTAATAAAATGTTCTGGAAAGATGTAAAGAGAGCTAAACAGGGTGCCAACGAAGTTAGTGGGGGTGTGAAAGATAAAAATGGTAGATTACTAGTGGAGAAGGGAGAAAAGGTGAACAGATGGAGAGAACATTTTAACGAATTGTTGAACATAGAGAATGAAAGTAATGCAAGAATAAGTGGCTGGGGAATGACGGGGAGAAGGAGGTTTGTGAGAAGAGAGGAAGAAATCAGTAGGATGGAAGTGGTGGAAGCAATGAAGAAAGTTAAAATGGGGAAAGTCCCAGGAATAGATGGAGTGTGTGGTGAAATGCTGAAGCATGGGGGAGAGATAGTAACAGAATGGTTGTGGAAGGTGTGCAGATTGGCCTGGGAGGAAAGTAGAGTCCCGGAGGATTGGAAGTCAGGTATAATTATTCTTCTGTACAAAGGAAAAGGGGAAAAAGAAGTGTGTGGTAATCATAGGGGCATGTGCCTTCTTAGTGTAATAGGAAAAGTATATGGTAGGATACTTATTGACAGAGTTAGGGAAATAACTGAGGAATTAGTTGGAGAAGAACAAAGAGGTTTTAGGAAGGGAAGAGGTTGTGTAGACCAGATATTCATTCTTCGATCCTTAGTGGAAAAGTTTCTAGAGAAGGGAAGGAAGTTTTATGCAGCTTTCATGGATCTGGAGAAGGCATATGACAGGGTGGATAGACTAGGATTGTGGAAAGTATTAAGAATATATGGAGTTGATGGGAAGTTTTTGAAGGCAGTGAAGAGTATGTATGAGGGTGCTAAGGCTGCAGTGCGTGTGGATGGCAAACTGAGTGAATCTTTCCATTTGAAGGTTGGATCGAAACAAGGGTGTGTCATGTCGCCGTGGTTGTTCAATCTGTACATGGATGGGGTTATAAAAGAGATACAAGGTCGGGCAGTGGCTGTTGGAGCGGCCCTAGTGAGTACATAGGAGTACATAGGAAAGCAAACAGCAACAAACCTAACGGTCCTTTCGAGGCTGTTTGTTACAGAGTAGACTATGACTACGAGATCTAACTCTACATGCTGAAGGATAAGGATAGTAAAGCAAGAAGGCTCCCCCCACCTCCAAACCCTCCAGCCAAAACTGGCAAGAAAATGTGAGAAAGACCACCATGCAGCATGGAAAAGCTGACATGGAAATTTCATAGGAAAGACTGAAAAGGAAAAGCTACATTATATAATACATAATCTATAAGCTACCATTATGAATAACCTGAAAGAGAAAGTAGTAAAATACAATGAATAATCGAATAAATAAATAATGCATGACACTATGTATGGGTACACTGAGTTGACGGGGCTTCTGCGGATGATGAGACTCTGTAGACATAACAACGTGAATACAGTAATCCCTTGGTCTCAGTTGGACTCTACGGGAATTCAAAAGAAACCGATACACATGAATATAGCTAATAATCTGCAGGAATTCAAAAGTTACCGATACACGTAAATATAGTGATCCCGTGGTCTCAGTTGGGCTCTGCAGGAAGAAACTTAAAACATTATCGCTGTGCATATATTTGCATTTAGTAAACTGATCCAGGCTCTAAAAGAGTAGAATAAATAAAAATCTATACAAGTGTTTTATTCAGGAGTAAACATAGTAAGCTGGGGGTTAGACGACAAATATTTATCCAGGCGACCTTTAAAGGTTAGTACTGTATTACAATTTACTACATTGGAGGGCAGTTTATTCCATATATTTACAACTCTATTGAAGAAGAAATGCTTAGCTTCATGTGAGTGGAATCGTTTGCCAATTATTTTATGCCCATTGCCTCTAGTATAATTCGAGTGATCAACTGTGAAGTATTTATTGACAGCCATGTTATCTTTTCCTTTGAATATTTTGAATACTTGAATTAAATCTCCTCGTATCCTCCGTTTAGTTAAGGTAAAGAGATTCAAGGCTTCTAAACGTTCCTCGTATGGTTTATTTCTCAATCTAGGTATCATTTTTGTCATCCTTCGCTGCACTCTTTCAAGCTTTTCCATATCCTTTTTGTAATATGGTGACCAAAACTGAACGCAGTACTCCAAGTGCGGGCGTACTAAGGAATTATACAAAGTGAGAATGATATTATCGGACTTATATTCAAATGCTCTGCCTATGAATCCAATCAATTTGTTGGCCTTTTTCACTGCTTCTGTACATTGTTTGCTTGGTTTCAAATCGTCTGTTATTATAACTCCTAAGTCTTTTTCATGGTTTACCCTATCAAGTTGGACATTATTCATGCTATAACTAGCTCTTACATTTTTACTGCCAATGTTTAGTACTTTGCATTTATTAATATTAAACTCCATCTGCCAAACTTGGGCCCAGTTAAACAGCTGATCAAGATCTCTCTGGATTGCTTGCCTTTGCAGTGCTGTATCTGCTTTGTTACCTATTTTAGTATCATCAGCAAATTTTGAAATCTTACAACACAGTCCTTCGTCAATATCATTTACATATATTAAGAAAAGAATAGGACCTAACACGGAACCCTGTGGCACTCCACTTGTAACGTTTATCCAGTCTGACTCTTTTCCATTAATTACAACTCTTTGCTTTTGTCCAGACAGCCAATTTTCTACCCAACCCAGAACACTGCCACTGAAACCATGTGCCTTTAGCTTCTGAAGGAGTCTTTTGTGTGGAACTTTGTCAAAGGCCTTTTGAAAATCTAGGTAGACCACATCAACAGATTTAGTCTCATCATACATATTTAGTATATCATTGAAAAAGTCCAGCAGATTCGTGAGGCAAGAGCGATTATTACGAAAACCATGTTGTGAATCTTTGATGAGATTGTTTGTTTCTAAGTGTTTCACAAACTTGTCTCTGATAATAGTTTCGAGCAATTTGCAGACCACCGATGTTAAACTAATTGGGCGGTAGTTTTCTGGTTGGGCTCTGTTGCCCTTTTTGAATATTGGGGTTACGTTGGCAAGCTTCCATTCATGTGGCACCTTACTGCTCTTAAGTGATAAGTTGAAAAGTTCAGACAAGGGTTTTGATATTTCATTCTGTAGTTCCTTCAATACACGTGGAGATATTTTGTCTGGTCCTGGTGTTTTATTCTCTTTTAATTTGTTTATTGCAAGCAGTACGTCACGATCGCTAACTGTGATGTCAGTAATTATGTTGCCCTCTTCTATAGGAATGGGGGAAACAGCGGGAATCGTATGTGTATTTTCTGTTGTAAATACTGTCGCGAAGAACGTATTAAGAATTTTTGCCATCGTAGTTTCATCATCAGTGTGTTCTCCGTTATCTGTGATCAAGGGACCGATTGTTGGAGTTATTACCTTTTTGCTTCTTATGTAACTGAAAAATTCTTTGGGATTTGATTTACTGATACTTGCAATATGTGCCTCAAGGTTTTTCTTACTGCATTTAATTAATTTTTTGGCTTTTTGTCGAAGGGCATCGTAATCATTTTTATAACTTTGACACTTTGTGGTATTATAGTTTTTATGTGCAAGATTTTTAGCTTTCAGACAATGTTTAATGTCGGAGTTCCACCATTTGGGTTTAGAATTTTTGGCAGGCCTTCTGTTGCGCATTGGAATGCATAACCTGACAGCACTGTTGAGAGTTTCCGTAAAAAATTTCCAAGCATCATTGATATCTAGAGTTTGGACAATAGGATGCCAGTTGCCTGCACCTATAACTGCCTTTAATTTCATAAAATTTGCTCTCTTAAAGTCAAGCACTTTCTCACAACTGGCCCTGACACTGTCTTCACAGAATTTAATGTTGAATGTAACTATGCGATGATCACTTGTACTAAATTCTTCTCCTACAATTACGTTACTCACTACATTTTCTGATGTGGCTAAGACAAGATCTAGGATGTTAGATCCACGTGTCGGATAATTTACAAATTGATATAAAGAACTTTCCTGCAAGTTTGTATACAGGTCTAACCCTGTGTGTGAGGATAGGGCTTCTCCCCATTTTGGAACTGGTAAATTAAAATCACCAAATATTACCGTGCTTTGTGTACAAGATATTTCGGCAATTTGATTGTAGATTTCGTTATCGATGTTGAGTGGCTCACCGGGTGGACGATAAATTACCCCAATGTTGATTTTATGACAGGATTCATTTCTTAGCTGAATGTAAATAGTGTCAATGTTTTCAATACATGGCTTGGTGATTTCGACTGGATGAAATCCTGATTTAATGTATAACAACACACCGCCCCCTGTTCGATTTTTCCTTTCGCTACTGAAAATGTGATAGCCTGGTAAATTAAATTCTGCTAGAAAATCTCTCTCTTCAGTATCTAGCCATGATTCTGTTATACCAATTACATCATAATCGTCTGTAAAGACAAGGGCCTCTAAATCAGAAAATTTATTGCGTAGACTACGCGCATTAATAAGAATAGCTTTAATATGTTTTCTTTTCCAATGTGAGGGGCTTCTATTACATGCTGATTTGTCGGGCAGCATGACATCTACGTTTGCCTCCCGTGATGTCTGTTTTTTCTCCAGAAAAAACTTACGGCATCACTAAGCAAATGACCGAGACGGGCAGAACCAACAGCATTCAAGTGCAGTCCATCATTTGCAAATAGTGTTCGCTGCTCGTAGAACTGGTTCCACGTGTCGATGAACTCAACTCCTTCCTGTACGCAAAGTGACTTGACTCTGTTATTTACACTAAAAGCTCTGCTGAAGAATGCATTCCCTGCATTAATCCTTGGGAGTATGCCTGAAATTAAAATATGATTAGTTTTCTCCTTGTAGCGTCGGATCATCTTTCTGTACTTTTCCATCAGCTCCTCCGATCGGGTTTGCATGACATCGTTTGTACCTGAATGAATGATAAGAAGGCTGTCATTTTCCGCGTTCTCAAAAACTTCTTCCACAGCCTCCGTTACGTCGTCTACTCCTGCACCTGGAATACAAAAACGCTTTCGTTTAGAGGGTGCCCTGCCGCAAAATTCCACCAACTGACCACGGATGATGGAGTCCCCCACAACCCGCACCTCGTGGGGCTCTTCCTCTACTTCCGAGAGAGGGCAGTGTTTGGAAACTCCCTGTACTATTGTTTGCAGATGATACTTGTTGTTGAGTGAAGACGAAGGGGAGCTGCAAGGCTTGGTGGATGAGTTTGGGAGAGTTTGTAGGAAACGGAATCTAAAGGTGAATGCAGGGAAGAGTAAAGTGATGGTCTTTGAGAGAAGTAAAGCCAGTGAATGTACAGTGAGTTTGGATGGGGAGGATATGGAGAATGTGAGTTCATTTAAGTACTTGGGTAGTGTGATGAGTAAGGATGGAAGTCTGGAGGGTGAAGTGCTCGAAAGGGTGCAGCAGGGAAGGAAGGTTGCTGGTTCGTTGAAAGCAGTGATAAGAAACAGGGAAGTGAGCATGGAAGTGAAGAAATTGTTACATAACAGTATTGTGATACCAACTCTAACATATGGAAGTGAAGCTTGGACCCTGTTGGAAGGACAGAAGTCAAGAGTGAGAGCAGTGGAAATGAGTTATTTGAGAGGAGCATGTGGAGTCACATGGAGAGACAGACTAACAAATGAGGAAGTGAAGGAGCATTGTGGTGTGGATGTGGACGTGATAGGAAGCGTTAGGAGAAACACGTTAAGGTGGTTTGGGCATGTGAAGAGGATGGAGAGTGAAAGACTGATGAGAAGAGTGTATGTGAGTGAGGTGGAGGGAGGGAGAGGGAGGGGGAGGCCGAGGATGAGATGGAGGAATGGAGTGGAGAGGTACATGAGAGAGGGGGGTGTGAGTTGGGAGCGTGGTAGTGAAATGGCAGGGGACAGAGCGACATGGAGGCGATTTGTTTGTGGCCACCCCGTGTGGGATTGAGGCGTCTGGCAGTAGATAGTAGTAGTAGTAGTAGATAGACCTATAAATCATAATTTTTCTGGTTACATTTTGTTTACTTCATGCTTTGTGTCCCATATTTGAGTGCACAGGCTGTGAAAGAGGTGATTTTCTCAGCGATTACCATGTCTTTTACATACATTCACTATCTAGTCAACTGGTGAACATTTTTGCCCTACTCACCTCTAAATCATAATTTTCTGGTAACAGTTTATTTATTTGATGCTTTATATCCCATACTTTAGTGCATAAGATGTGAGAAATGATGATTTTCATAGTGATTGCCACATCCGATACTTACTTACACTAAGCTGCCAACTCGTGAACACCTATGCCTTAGTTACCTCAAAATCATAATTTTTTGGTAAAATTCAATTAATTCATCCTTTGTGTCTATTATTTATGTGATTGGTGTCTTAAGTGCTTTGCATGTCCGGTAAGGAGGTAGGTAGGTGGTTTTCTGATTTAGGTTAGGTTAGGATCAAGAATGACCGGTGCTGTTGGTGAACAGTAAACACCTTTGCCATACCTAACTCTTAATCATAATTTTTCTGGTAACAGTTTATTTATTTGATGCTTTGTATCCCATGTTTTAGTGCATAAGATGTGAGAAATGATGATTTTCATAGTGATTGCCACGTCCGATACTTACACTAAGCTGTCAGCTCGTGAACACCTATGCCTTATTTACCTGAAATTCATAATTTTTGTGTTAAATTCAATTATTTCCTGCTTTGTGTTCATTATTCAATGCATACGATGTGAGAAAGGGTGATTTTCATAGTGATTTCCATGTCTGATACACTTGCTGGCAAGTTGTGAGCACGTATGCCTTACTCACCTCTAAATCATCTTTTTTGGTTAAAATTAAATTAATTCATGCTTTGTGTGCATTATTTATGTGAAAGGGGACTTAAATTAGTGCTACACATGTCCGGTAGGGAGGTAGGTCGGTGGTTTTCTGATTTAGGTTAGGTTAGGTTAGGGTCATGATTGACAAGACCACTTTCCGGTCATCCCTTTGGCTGTTTTATGTTTGATAGTGGGAAGATTACTGTACTACATTTTTTCACACAATGTCCGACGTTTGGGCGCTGTCCGAAGTTACTGTGTTTTACGGTACATGTAAAGGTTGAGCACATTTCTTACACCAACATTTTGGAAGTCAGAGCCATCCAGATTCCATTCTGTGTCCAAAGTCAGAGTACACGAGTAGGCCTAAACACAAATATCTGGCTCTGCACTAATGTTTGATCTGTCACATCAGTATACTGTACTGTATTTCTCTCACAAGCCAGCCCTTGATATCACCGCTCTAAAGCTTGTCATTTGATGCTGCCTTACAAGGTGTAATGCAGCATTACTTGCCAAATAATAACTTCTTTATATCATGCAATGAATGAACGAAAATAGACAAATAAAGTGACCACCACTTTGCATTTCATTCTCCCTCCTCTACCAACCCTCCCTCCCCTTCCTCACTCCAACCCCGCACCATCACTCCTCCTCCCACCCACCTTCCCTTCTCTCTCTGGCCCCTCCTTCTTAGCCCCTCTGATTGCACTGTAATTTTCCATGCATAAAAGAGCCAGCCTGAGACACGGGGTACTGGTGGATAGGTGATTATTTATGATCACAACTGTATGTACATAGTGTTCTTCGTGGTACTGGTGGATAGGTGATTATTTATGATCACAACTGTATGTACATAGTGTTCTTCGTGGTACTGGTGGATAGGTGATTATTTATGATCACAACTGTATGTACATAGTGTTCTTCGTGGTACTGGTGGATAGGTGATTATTTATGATCACAACTGTATGTACATAGTGTTCTTCGTGGGACTGGTGGATAGCTGCTTATTTCTGATCCCAACTGTATGTACATAGTGTTCTTTGTCAGAATGCGCTCTCTCTCTCTCTCTCTCAACACACACACACACACCACAAATTATACAAATTATACACGAAGGTCACACACGTAAACACTCAGGTTGATGAGCACATGACAGCACTCGAATGGGGTAGTAGTAGGGGTCTTGGGTGGAGCCATGATGGTGCTGTAGTATTCCACGTAGTCAAATAGAAGTGCAGATGGATGAAAATGGAACCGATCAACAGGGCAGATTGCGAGAGTGTCACTGAAGCAGTCCAGCTGGTCTGTCCGATGGCGCGCAGTTTGAATTGTCGAAATGGCGGGGATAACAATGTTGAACAACAGAAAAGACTATAGATTCATATCAAAACAATGAATTGTCGAATAATGATCGGTCAGAAAACGAGGGCTTGGTGTACAGCACAGGTTAGGTACCATTTATGAACCGGCTGATACACCTCAATGCTGAATTTGCATAGAACCACCTGTTACGACTTGTTTTGTCACTGGATATTGTGTGGTTTTGCTCGATATTGCTTTAATAGAGCCGAGTCAGCAGCGATGGATGTTGTGACGAAGGACAATTGAGAGTGTTATATTTATAGAAGGAGAATGAAACAACATTTGCAGTGCGACTGATATTTGTCTGTTAGTACTTTGTCTTTCCACTCATGATTTCAGTTCAGTGTTATACAACTTGGCATGCTGCTAGATCATTTTCCGGAGTTTCGTTTTCGTTTTCGTTTTTGAAGGCTCCAACATGCTTGCATGTGTCGGCCTTGGTCACCTAATGGTGGCTCTCCACGCTGCTCGATCTCTGGCAGCCTCCCTATTCAGTCCCTTAACCCTTAAGTCACATTTAATGACCTCGTCCCATGTCTTTCTCGGTCTACCCCTCCCAACCCCTCCCCCAATATTAACTCTTCTCACCCTCTGCACCCAATTATCATCCCCCATCCTCTCCACATGTCCAAACCACCTCAGCCTACCTCTCCTCATCACAACACCAATACACTCCAGTCCCATCCTACCTCTCAACTCTTCTATCGTAAGCCCAGCCCCCCCAGGCCTTGCACGCAGGGACACACTGCACATCCACCTAATCATTGTCATTTCTGCACGCCTAAACTGCAAAATAAATCTGGCATGCAGCTAGATCATTTTCCAGAGTATGCAAAATATACGAGGTCTATCTAAAAACGAAGTTTTCAAAAAACAATTACAGTAAGACCTCACTGTAACGGACTAATTGGGGCTCAGGCCAGTCCGAAATATGCGATTTTCCGATAAAAGTGACATCCGGACTTACCCCTGCTAATCCGGACTTTTTCCGATATATCAGACATTAGTCCGGATTGCATCAGTGGTTTTCACCACCATTGCAGTATTGTACTGTGTTATACCTTCACTGCATTAATCAGATGGTATAATATTACTGTACTGTGCACTGAAAAACATGTCTTTTACTTGTCTTATTGTGGTGAACATAGCTGAAGTTGTCAGGCAGTCCGGACTGCTTTCTGGCTATATTGGACTTTTTCCGATATACAGTAAGGTCCCAGGTTATGTCAGAGTTCCGTTCCAGATACGTGACGTAAGCCGATTTTGAACGTAAGTTGAGTTTTACAGATTTTTCAACCATACATCGCATACTATACATGTAATAATCTTATAACAGGTTTGTATAAGAAACACAGTCTTGTGAACTGATGATATTTATTAAATAAAATATAAATTGTACTTGCTACGAGTCTTCTTCACAGCTCACTCTCTGCAGTAACGGCACTTCTCATCGTCATGGCAACCGCTTCCTCACTCTCCCGTCCTTACACACGTGCCCACTGCCAACACACATTTTCTTCCTAAATTCAAACACTTTTCATACTTCATCATACAATAAAGTTTACCGTAAAATACTGCCGTAAAATATGAAATACGAACATCATTACCAGCACGATAATGTAAGCATTTCTAACATCGATTTTGATGGCTTTTTTTTCCTCACTCGATCACTGATGCTTTTTCTCCTTTCTCATTACGCTTAATAATATCGACTTTTTCACGTAATGTGATGGTCTTGCGTTTCTTGGAGTCATTATGGTCACTAGGAAGCTGTCTCTTAGGCATCGTGGAATCAGGCGAAAAACAAACGCAAGAAAATTACAGTATAGTTGGTAGTAGCAGCGAGACTGAGAGCGATTGTTGGTTTATTTACTTTTTTGGTAGTCAAGCGTGAGGCAGGAAAACACCAGAGACATCTTGCGGTAAACACCAACACTTTAAAAACCGAGCTTTACGTATTTTTTCTTTATTTTCTTATATTTTAAAATTTCCGAACCGACTGTCGTAACCTCGATTTGACGTAAGTTGATACCGACGTAACCTGGGACCTTACTGTACTGTATAGGAGTTTAGTCCGGTAGTTCCTCGAGTCCGATAAAAGCAAATTCAGGTCTACTGAAGTCCGTTATATCGAGGTTTTACTGTATTTGTCTGTTAGTTTTTTGTCTTTCCACCCATGACTTTCAGTTCAGCTATTATTCAATTTAGCATGCTGCTAGATCATTTTCCAGAGTATGCAAAATATATGAGGTCCATCCAAAAAGAAAAAGTTTTCAAAAAATATTTACTGCTTTACTTACAACTCCGACCTGTCTCCTTCAAACTACCCCCCTCCACTGTTCATGCAACGTTCTTCCCCAATGTTTTTTCCAGTTTTGGAGCAGATTCAGGAACACATTTTCAGGGACAGTGTGCAGTTCTCATAGAAAATTTTTTGAAATCAGCAACCTTTCAGGGTGGATTTCAACTTTGGGAATAAAAGAAAAAAAAAGTCCATTTTTTTTCTTTTTTTAAAATGAAGAATGACAAATGAAAGAAAAACAAATGGATTAAAAAAAAGAAATAATCCATACACCAGATTGCTGGTGTCCCCCATTCATATAAAATTTGTAACAGTTGGATTTGAACAGCTGTAGGTTAGTTTGGGGGAACACAGCTCTGAGGAAGCACGTTCCAAAGAGATGAAATTTGAGGAATAAAAGATTTCTGATAGAAGTTCTGCAATATGCCAGTGTGACATTTCAATCATGAGTGCTACCAGATGCCCATGTAGCACAGGGGAAGGCATGGAGAGGTGGCACAATGGATGCAACTTCATTTGAGCATTTGCCATAAAAGTATCTGTAAAGTAATGCAAGGGAGTCAACATTCCTTCTTATCTGTAGGGGAGGAAGTTTGTTTGTAATAACAGGGTCATTAACCCTCTCGCGCACGGCACCGCGATTCGCGTTACATGTGATTTGTGCTCACGCACACGGTCGCAAATCGCATTTTAAAGCGAAAAAAATTAACCCAAAATAAAGTTTTTGGCCGATTTGCATGAAATTTGGGTGCATTCTAGCGGCCGTGCGTCTCTTCCGAGGCAAGACATTGGCCACACTGTCAGGGGTGTAGGGGGGGTGTCCGGAGCTAGGCAGAGCAGTACCTGACAAGCAGCCAAGCCGTGAGGTCGCGCGAGTGAGTTTCCCTTTAAATCTTACTAATTCTCCCTTCTCCCGCCCGAGGCAAAGCCCCTGTTAGACTCAGTGTTATAATAGATTATTTGTGAGCATATTTTGACGTGATTATGTTGGTGGAACATAGATATATAACTAGAGAAGCACTGGTGTTCGTTATCAACCGTTAGGCCAACCAGCGATAAAGGGTTCACTGTGGAGGGGTTCCACCACTCTCGCCTCCCTCAGACCTTCTGACAGACGAACGCTGTGAGTAAATATACATATGAAAAAGTGAAGCCTTGACTGTATATTTGTGTGAAATATATATAGTGGCTTGCTTATTGGAAAAATAGACGTAAGAGCCATTACATACGGTAATAGTCATTGACTTGAAAGGGGCAAGTGTTATCTGTTATGCCATAGTCGGGAAGGGAGTATTAGAGGTGGTTTTTAGGAATGGAATTTGTTACTTTTGTTATAAATGCAAATGAACTGGTGTGAAAATACGTGAAACATGCTGCCTGTGTTCAGGAACGAGCTTGGTGTGTGCCATAGATTGAGTTGCGTTGTACTCTCGAGAGATCGTCACGTACCAAAGTCAGGTGCGGAATAATTACGGAGGTAGGGGCAGTGCAAAAGTCATGTGTTTGCGTCCTATTTAGTGTGAAGTGTACCCGAAATGCTCCCCGAGTGCTTGTGAAGTAATATTTTTAGGGTGTGTGGCATAGGTTTGCGACACGTTAGCTTGAGGTGAGCTAAGGTGGCAAATTATTCCCCTACGTCACTGAGCAGGTAATATACCTTGCTCAGGTATATGTAGATACCTTAGAGTTCATGTGCAATGTGATTGGAATGTTCCACGAATGTTCGGGAAGTATTATTTTAGGATGTGTGGCATAGGTTAGCGATACGTTAGCGTGAGATGAGCTAAGGTCGCTAATTATTCCCTTACATCACTGAACGGGTATTATACCTTTCTCAGATATATGTAGATACCTTAGAGTTCATGTGCAATGCGATTCAAATGTTCCACGAGTGTTCGTGAAGTATTATTTTAGGGTGTGTGGCATAGGTTAGTGATACGTTAGCGTGAGGTGAGCTAAGGTCGCTAATTATTCCCCTACATCACTGAACAGGTAGTATACCTTGCTCAGATATATGTAGATACCTTAGAGTTCATGTGCAGTGCGATTCAAATGTTCCACGAGTGTTCGTGAAGTAATATTTTAGGGTGTGTGGCATACGTTTCCGATACTTTTGCGACAGGTGTGCAGGTGAGGTAAGGACGCGAGCCAACCGCTGACGTCAGTGGACAGGTAATGTACATTGCAAAGACATTTGTTGCAAATTTATGCTGTATATGAAATGTTATTTATATGTGTCATGATTGTTTGTGGAGGGATATTGTCCATCGTGATGTACAGGTGGCGTAAAAGACGGCCGGCAACCATGGACATCAGTGGACAGGTATTGTACCTTGCAGAAATTTGTTGAAAAATTATGATTTCTATGAACTTTGAGTGATATTTGCCATGAGCATTCGTGGAGATAGTTTAGGGTGTATATCGTGATATTGTGTTTTTAGGGCAACCTTTGGCCAAGGAGGAAAAAATATGTATATATACCTGTGTGTGTGTGTGTGTATATATA
>JAGKTI010015234.1:0-20731 GCA_018397915.1 Birgus latro | reverse complement strand
TCCATCCAATCTTACCTCTTCGCTTCCTCCGGCTTCATCTCACACCCAGCAAGAAGCTATAAAGTTGTCTCTCACGTGCCAGTGTGTTTTATTTTTCTTTGTGTTTTTCTAATTCGCTTGTTGAATAAGTGCTTACTTCTGTTCTGTTATCCCTCTTATTGCGAAGCTTCTGTTTCAAGCTGAACAATATCATCTGGCAATAACAATATCACGCCAAAACAGTTGCCTTATAACGAGAGGTCTCTGACATACTAAATAAATCTGTTTGGTATAAATAAAATAACAGGCAATAGACGTACACACTGAAAGTGTGGAACGTGTTCGAGCGAGTAAGCGAGCTAGTCAGGCAGTGCTGAATTTTGTCTCATGTGGCTCATCTCCCTCTGATTTCCTGACCTGAGAATACTAAAAATAACTTATTAGGTTACACCAAAAATATTCCCTCACACTTCCTAAAACCAATATTTCTCTCGTATTAATTTTAGGTCTAGGGCCAAACAGAAGATAATATTTGTTTTGAAAAGGCGAAACCTAGTTGCGCTCAGCAATCGTCCGAAAATACCGCTGCGTCACGCAACCTTAGACCATTACTTCTTGCGCAGCCGGCTGTTACGCTAATCTACCTTATAAAAAATCGTTTCCTCGACTTACGGAGAAACTATTGGGAATCAGGGACTGTCTATGAAATGAAAATGATTGAGGATTTTTATGCGATTTCCAAATTGGTGTCTATCTATCTTGTACTTGTAACTTCAAAAATGGCTGAGATAAAAAAAAAAAAAAAGTTCGCTTCTGCACTACAGAGTTTTCCTCCCGACCCCTGCCCCTATTTCTTGTTGATGCGATAAATCTTTCGCTCGGGTACATATGTCGGGAATCCAAATTGACTATTTTTGGTGTTCTCGCTCGCTTCGCTCGCTTTAACAATTGAATAACATCCCTCTTACTGAAGGTAACAATTGCATTGCTACTCGAATTGTGCATGTTATCTATTATTTTATTCGTGTTATGCATATATTAATATTATCATTGCACTGCTGATCAGAGCTATTTAATTTTATCTCTGTTCATAATCGAGGCAATTCAGAATCTCATCCGAGGCATACTCAGGCACGTCATGGAGCTGCCTGAATCCACACTCCTCTACTCTGTATGTGCTTCAATTTCCTTAAACTGATAGTTATACGAGTACTCCTCCTCGTCCCTTCTCCCCTGCTCAACCTGTCCTGTAGTCATTACAAGCACTTCTTTCCTCAGAGAGGGAAGGAAGGAATAGTGAAGAACTAACACCATGCCATAATATGGCTATATGGTGCTAAGGTAGAAGGGTGTGGGGTAAATAATCATCTTTAATTTATGACATAAAGTGCAGTAGGAAAGTGGTAATACTGGAAATTGAAACAGTGGGAGAGTCACCTAGGTAATTAGTAAGTCGTGGAGGCTGACGTAGTGAAGAATGGAAGGGGAAAACTGAGAGGCGTTGTTAGAGTGTAGATGCAGTCAAGAAAAAGGTGACGGTTAGTCAAAGGGCAGTTACAGTGTGGGCAGACGGGCTGAGGGTCATGCCTCATCATGGGACTTAGGCAGGAATGGCCCAAGTGGAGACGAGCAAGGACAGTCTCCCATCAACGCTGGGGTAGGTTGATGTGTGTCAAGGAAGAAATGAGGGTTTAACACTATGAAGTTTGTTGTGAACCTGTTGATTCCACGAGGATTGCCAACGATCACGAAGGAGACGAGTTAGAAGTGGAAATAATCAAAGGCAAGTATGGGATGAAGAGAGGACCTAGGGGAGAAAGTGGCAGCGAGTGCTAGTAACTCTGCTGGTTTATTACGTGTAATCCCAATATGGTTAGGAACCCAGCAGAAGCGAATTGACTTCTTCCGAACAGAAAGGCGGAACGGCCACTCCTGAATTTGGGTGATTAGAGGGTGAGAAGAAGGCGTATTGTGCAAGGAAGTGAGCGAACTGAGGGAATCGGAGAAGATAACAAAGGTGGAAGAAAAGAACCTAAGAAGCTACTTCAGAGTGAAAAGAATTGCATACAGTTCTGCAGTGAGGATATTTGCAAAGGAGAGAAGTGTACTGTCCTTTAGAAGAAGGTATGGAGTTGGCTTAACACACCCAATATCTTGGAAGCAGATTTTACAAGAGATGTAATATGATCTTTCCAAGACAAGTCTCGAGTGAATGAAACCCCAAGTATGTTCAAGGATGATGCAGTATTAAGCTGGATATTATTAAACATTAGTGGGTACTCCTGTCGAAGATATTGCCGTGTTGACAGGTGTAAGAATGGAGTCTTCGATTCATTAAAATCAAGATTATTTTTACCCCAGTCAGAGATACGAGCCAAGTCAGACAATAGGTGTGCCATAGCCTCATCCCTTGTTTGTTGGAGTAACTGCTGAGATGGAAGTTGCGGGAACCGAATGGAGAGGTGAAGGGTGGAGTCATCAGCGTACGATAGATAGCATAAGACCAGCTTAGGTCATTTATGAATAAAATAAAGTGAGTTGGTAATAGGACAGAGCCCTGAGGACCACAACTGTTGATAAGTCTAGGAGAAGAACGATGGCCGTCTACAACAGGAGCTATAGAACGACCAGAAAGGAAGCTATAGATGAAGGCACAGATAGAAGGAGAGAAGCTGTAAGAGGGAAGTTTGGAAATTAAAGATTTATGCCAAATTCGCTCGAAAGTCTTTGAGATGTCAAGTACAAAGGCAAAGCTTTCGCCAAACTCCCGGAAGGAGGATGACCANGAGTCTGAAAGGAAGGTGAGAAGGTCGCCAGTAGAACGTCCCTGGCGGAATCCATACTGAATATCAGAAAGAAGGTTGTGATAGGAAGGATGCTTTAAAATTTTTCTATTAAGAATTGACTTGAAAAGTTTTGAAACACAGGATGTTAAAGTAATTGGATGATAGTTAGAGGGTTGGGAATGGTCACCCTTCTTTGGGACTGGCTGAATGAGAGGAAACTTCCAGCAAGAAGGAAAGGTACAAGTTGACAGACAAAGGTGAAAGAGTTTACCTAGGCAGGGTGTAAGCACAGAAGCACAGGTCTTGAGGACAACAGGAGGAACTCCATCAGGCCCATATGCCTTGATAGTATTGAGACCAGTGATGGCAGAAAATACATCCGCTGAAGAAATTTTAATGTCAGCAATGAGAAAGTCAGAGGAGGAAGGTGATGGAGGAACAGCACCGGAATTGTCTAAGGGGGAATTGGAGGAGAAAGTCTGAGCCAAGAGATCTGCTTTATCAGTAGAAGAATTAGCTACAGAGCCATCAGAGTGTAAAAGAGAAGGGAAGGATGATGAGGTAAAGTTGTCAGAAAAGTTTTTAGCAAAGTGCCAGAAGGAGTGGGAGGAATTCTAGTTGGAGAGTTGAGAGCATTTAGTACGGATGAAATTATTTTAGCAGAGAGAAGAACAGACTTTGCACGATTCAGGAGTAGGTTGGCTCCGGTACCTTTTAAAGGCCCTCTCATTGTTGCGGATAGCTTTAGAACAAGCGTGATTAAACCAAGGCTTTCTCGTATTAGTCGAAGGCTATGAGAAAGGAATGTATGCTTCCATGCCCGAGAGAATAATCTCCATCATTCACAAGGCACACTCAGTTGGCTTCCGGCCATGGATGGAATAATAATTCCAGAGAAAATCAAAGAAGTACTACCTGAGGGCCTCCCAATTCGCTGCTCCAAAGTGCCACAGACGACGTTTCTTTGGAGCGATAGAACAGGTTAAATTAATGAGGTTATGATTGGAGGAGCCCAATGGAGAGAAAAGATTAACAGTGTAAGCAAAAGACTTAGTTGTTAGGAAGAGGTCAGGTATGTTGAACCTCTCTCCAAGGCAGTTAGGGATACGGGTAGGGTGCTGTACAAGCTGCTTGAGGTCATTAAGGATAGAAAAGATGTAGGCTTGTTCACCAGGTAGATCAGTGAAAGGAGAAGAGAGCCAAAGGTGGTGGTAAACATTGAAATCTCCTAGACTGGAGATTTCAGAGAAAGGAGAAATGGATAGAATGTGTTCCATCGTAGAAGTAAGACAATCAAAGAATTTTTGATAGTCAATAGAATTAGGAGATAAGTAAACAGCACAGACATATTTAGTCAGAGAGTGACAGGAGAGGCGAAGCCAGAGAGTAAAGAATTCAGAAGAATTAAATTCAGGAACACGAGAGCAAGATAGGTCGTTGCATGCATATACACAACAGCCACCTTTGGCTTTGAAATGAGTATAGAGAAAGTAGGAGGATACAGAAAAGGGTTTGCTGTCAGTTGCCTCAGACAGCTGAGTCTCAGTAAGAAGAGAAGGTGAGGCTTAGAGGAGGAAAGGTGATGCTCAACAGAGGGAAAGTTAGAGCAAAGGCTGCTAATGTTGTAGAAATGAAGGAGAAGTGAGTCAGACAGTGGTTCCGGGCAGCTCACAGTGTCGTCAACGGGCGAGGGGCGGATGGTGGGGGTATTTATGGTCCCTCCCCTCTGGGGACTCCGAGGCATTGTTATTCATTGCCATTTTACTTTATGATTTTGAAAAGGAAGTGCAGTGTGTACTGTGCATTTAGACTGGTGTTGACAGAGAACTTGTATTGGAGAGCATGCTGGCCTACTCCCCGTGTTACTGAATCGCTGAAAAAGTTCAGTAAAAGAGGGATTTCAGAAACTAGTCCCGATGGCTGGTGAAACGTGAGCTCCAGCTCTCCCTATCACCAGCTTTCCATCCACCCTGGGAGTACTGCCCTGATTGACTGGTGCTATAGTCTACTCTATGGGATACATCGGCCTCAAAAATATAAGTAGGGCATATTCTGTCAGAAGCTATAATTATGATGTCCCCCCAACATTTGGACAGGACAGGAAGGTTGATGTGCATGTGGATGAAGAGTGTCCAGCTTGTAAATAGATGGGGCTGACAGTCTGTGATTGGCAGTATTTTGCTGGGTGACCAAAACACCACCAGGTAGTGCATTGACGAGGGGGAGGAACATAATCCTTAACTGGGAGGGCTGTGTCTCTGATGATAACGGAGGAGGGAAGATCTCGAAATTTAAGTACTATCTTGGCATTTTGGGCTAGTTGTTGGCGGTATCCTCGGGGAGGGATTGTGTAACAGTGGACTGAAATAAAATGGTGGTTTTGTTCAGAGAGAATGAGCATGTGACTGACTGACCCAAAGCTCTGATAAAGACAGAGGAGGCACACTCTGTGAAGGGTCAGATACCTCTGTCAACAAACTGCCGTCAGCCTGCGGAACCACCTTAGGGGACGAAACCACAGGCAGTGACCAGTTCACGATGGGTCGGGAAGATATTGCATTTCCGGAGGTCTACCCCCGCTGGACCACAAACTACCAAGAACTTATTAAAAGATGGAGGAGAGGCAAGTAATGATTCCATTATATATATAGCAAAAAGACTTCATTCCTCCACCCCCCCCCCACCCACCACGGAGCCCAACAGGGGGAGGTCATATGTTAAGGACAGGACCATTGACGACCCCAGGGGTAGCAGACGAGTATACGCAGGTAACCACTGGGGGACCCGGACAGGGGTGACTCCAGGACGACAGGAGCCACCAAGCCCCCCAGTGCCCATTTGACCCTAGCCAACGCATGACCAGCCGATTGACCTGGTCGGACCCAACCAGGCCACCCGTCTAGCCAGAATAAGGGACCAAAGAGGTGTATTGCTAGCTGCAGGGCACACCGTACAGCATCGCTCAACCTCCAGGACTCCCGTCTCCCAGCATTACGGGACGCCACGCACGGCAAACACGTGGGGAGGCAACAGTCCCGCCCCAGATTGGAAATGGGCAGGGACTAACATCACCAGCAGGCCTCCTCCACCAGTGATGTAGGGGGTGTTTGGTCCACAAGGCCGACAAATGCTGAACCCTACAAAGGTAGGCTTGCCTCCTGAGTAGGTGGCACTGCCAACCATGCTTCAAGCCCTGCCACCACGTCAAGGTGACCAGGTGACCCCCTGCAGCGGGGAGTACAGAGTGACCATCTTGGGAAGAGGTTTCCAGTTTAGCCCTGTGAGTAAGAGCTACTGAAGTCAGTGGCACCTTCTTCGCTTAAACAATGGACTACTGGAGTGTCAGTGGGAGACACCCGATGGCCTCAGCAAGTACTGGCAACTGATGGTTCCGAAGAAAATGAGGTCCGAGATCTTGGATGAATCCCATAACCAGATCATTAGTGCACACCTGGGAAAGAAGAAAACTCTAAGCTGGCTGCGACAGAGGTCCTACTGGACTGGCATGGATTGGGATATTGAAGACTGGTCTCGGCCCTATGATGTATGCTGTGCCAAGAAAGGACTCAAGAAACGTGGTTGCGCCCCTCTCCTGCTGTACCAAGTGGATGCGCTGATGGACTGAGTTGCAGTGGACATTGCTGGACTTCTGCCACTCAATGAAAGAGGGAACTGGTATATATTAGTCACCATGGACTGCATCACAAAGTGGCCAGAAGCCTATGCTATCCCTGATCAAGTGGCTGTGACTGCTACTCAGGTGTTGGTTGACCAGTTTTTCTGTTGTTCTGGGATACAATAAGCGCTACATTCAGATCAGGGTAGAAACTGAGTCTGCTGTGTTCCCTGAGTGCTAGAAGTTACTGGCGATCAAGAAGACCAGATCGGTAGAGGTGGCTTGCAATCCTAACGGACCCATGTTCAAATCGTCGCTGGGGCACGGAACAGTTTAAGGATTTGAATTTCGTTAAATCAGGCTCTACTGATCTACCAGAAGACCCGCCAACATGTCGTAAAATTACCCCCGCTAATACCAATACACCAGTCCTGTATGAGACAGCCCTAACCTGTATTCAATATGGTCGGTGTGTGTTAGCGCCGAAGTGGTGACATGTATAGGTGTATGGTATGTAGGAGGACTGCTTGGCCTTGATAGCAGGCTGTGAAGCCTATGCGCAGAGTCGGACACATAAAAAAAAAACACTAACAGTCAGATGGGGTGGTGGAGAAATTCAGCAGGACCCTGGGACTAGAAATTACCTTCGTTGCTGATTGCATGTTGGTCTGCATTCCATGAGGCTACTGGCTACACCCCTGCAAAACTGACGATGGGCCATGAGTTACCTTTACCCATTGACTAGATGGTACAACCACCTGGTGAAGAGCTACCTGCAGACACCTCCAGCTATGTGAAGCATCTCCAGGAAAGGCTGGCTGAGCTACATCATCAAGTGTGAGAAACTGAAGTTTTCAGTGAAGTGATGAAGTGCAAGTATGATGCCAAAGGCAAGTGATGTGAGCTTCAAGGATGGTGACAAAGTTTGGTTATACAATCCTTAGTGGATGAAGGGACAGTCACTGAAGCTGCAGAGCCCATGGGACAGGCCTTACACTGTGTTGGACCGCCTATCGGACGTAACATACCAGATTCGAGGAGGTAGGAAATCTCGCCCAAAGGTGGTACATATGCATCATCTATGGCAGTACTCTGGGCAAGGATAGTACAGCTGGGACGTCTCCGAGAATTATGCTCTCCCACAGCCGAGGATGTTGAGGAGGACCAAGAAGCTGAAGTACAAGAGGTTGGTGACAACTTTCCCAAGAGAAGAAGTGCATCAGGAAAAGGACTAAGACATTCCAGGAGGAATGGACTGTGTCGAGGAGCAAGGACGTCGTCTGAAGTGGCATAGAAGACCTGATAAGTGTATAATTAAATGTTTAGTTTGGATTAAGGGTTATGTTTGTATACATTGTGCAGTTTTTTTGGGACAACAAAGGACAAGAGAGGGAGTAGTGTTGAGAGTCGGGATTTGCTGCAAAGTTCTCAGTATTTCTCTCATTATACCGTTATGTGTCAGGGTTGCCAGTTAGCCGGCTATTTGTGAGTAGAGGTATTTTGTAAATTGTACTTTAACTTTTGCGCTTTTTTTCTTTATAATGTTTTATGTGATTCTTTGTTAATTTATGTTTTTTTCCTTTCAGTTTGTATGTTAAATAATTTAGAATGCCAAGTAGTGTAAGAAAACTCTGGATATTTTGGATATCTCCGAGTTGGCAAAAGTTACTTCCCCGAGAATGTAGTAGATAATTATAGTATACAGGCAAGGCTATACCTGTACAGTATAAGGAGGCGGAAGAGCCTAGGGGAGTCAATTTCATTTCAGTTCAGGTTGAGTTTAGTGTCAGTGCAGTGTCAGTAGCAGTACAACCCTGTCCATGACTATGCACGCGTAGTCATGGGCATGCCCTCAAGCAATCCCCCCCAACCCCCCTCCTCCTCCCACCCATGCTTAGTATTGGGCATGCTCCCAAGCAATCCACACCCCACCCTCTCCTCCTCCCACCCATGCATAGTACTGGGCATGCCCCAGTATTATGCTGTGTAATATTGAGCATGCCTGCAAGCATTCCCCCCCCCCCCACCCCAATTATAAGGTCACATACCTCCTGTCTAAAATCTATGCAGCTGAAGATGTTTTAACCACGAGAGCACACACGTCCACCGAGTACTGTGACTAGTGGCTACATGACCAAGTGAAATCCGACTCTGAGTGAGTGAGTGGCCTTGACCAACTTTCATACTCGAGTAAATTTCACCTAGAGAAATACTCTCTCTCTCCCTCTCTCTCTCTCTCTCTCTCTCTCTCTCTCTCTCTCTCTCTCTCTCTCTTTGTTTTCTCCCTAATTTTTTTTCTTATCCTCTCTGTTACCACATTCAAAAATCACTATACAGCTGGAATTAACACCCACAACTATTACCTGTTTTAGGAGACGTCTTTTCATATAAAGGACAAATCAAAGTGACACATTTAAAGACATATTAATAATGTTTTCCTATTGCATACATCCTAATCCTGGACATATCAGGGACTGTGCATCACTCAGGTACAGTGGGTGAGCACATTTAAAGCAAAATATCATGGGTATCTTATGTGGGTCACACAGTGTTTCCAAATCTTCTCACACTACAGTTCAGGTAAGGGTGATTTCGCATAGATATGCTCGAATTTGATAGCCGTCCTTAGATACACTAAAACAAAACACTTCATGAGTACCCCCTTAAAGATACCTTACCCAACCAGGTCTCCCATTCTCCATAGATGTCTGTTGGAGTCTCACCTCTGAGGGTTTACATATCCATCTCTAGATTATTACCAAGCACTGTCACTCATCCATCACCTGTTATGGGACTGCAAGGACTGATACTTACCAGGATGTAGTGAGTGCACTCTTCAGCGAAGATTGTTGCATAGGTAAAACGCGTCAATCTATCTACACCCTCTGTACATATGACATGTACTGTATGAAAAGTAATACATAGTCCCCGCAAACATATGAAGAAACACAAAGCAGGCGGTAGGGTTGTGTGCACAGTTTAAATGCTTTATGATTTCTTTAAAAAGTTACAAAATGTTCAGAATGCTGGTTAGGTAGAAGACCATATGAATCAAGGAAATAAATAATGTGATCCTATATGAAAAAACAAACCCAGTGACCCATTTCTCCAGATTTTGAAGTGGGTAATATGTTAGTGACGAAAAACACAGGCCCAAGTCCAAGTTTGTCAGGTATTTTCACATGTATCATTTCATCAGCTGCGACACATCCCCAGAATTGCTGTACACAGTGAGGGGGTAAGTTTATACGAATCATAGTTTCGAGTTCTTGATCATTCATTGTCCTTTAAGCTCTCGCATCAGAATATATCTGCCGATCATAATTTATTCTCAGAATTTCTTGAGTGTCTCCAAACATCAGCAAGAAAAGATTAGACCCATTGGCTTTCTTGAATGTTATATTTATTCTCAGATTTCCCGTGTATTCAGGATCAATTCCATCTTTAACTCCCTCAAGTAATAGGTCTAAAACTAAAATCATTCATCCCTTGGTATAGGCCTCATAGTTAAGAGATCTCGATTGAGACATACAGCCTTCAAGGTATAATGGTACAATGATGCGAACTGATAAGAAAAAGAGACTGAGAAGTTATATAGATTTCTCACACTGACAATTACAGCCAGCCCTGACAAGACAGCATGAGTCATAAACAATGGATTATTATTATATGATCAAGAAAAAGCCCCCATATCAACTATACACAAATACAGCTTGCTTGGAACACAGTTCCCCCAAGGGTTGTCAACAGTCATTGAACTTTGATTTTGAGCAATGATGTATGATTTTACCACTTGTTTATTATAAACATACTCCACAAACAAGCCTGGATCAGATAACGAAGCATTAAATGCAGCCATAGCCGCCGGCTGAGGAGAGACACGAGTAATCCGTAGTTTACACAAATCTATGTAGAGCGTCATATTGCCCCCATCTTGATGATTGTTGATAATAAAACTCGGATTAGCAAATGCAAGTCGAATACTGACGTCAATTTTATCAAGTAAACATCCATCCGACCCACTTAAGTCCATCAGTAGTGGATTACATAGCTGCAGTCCGTGTTCCTTAGTCAGAGTAAGAAACCTTTTTCCCTGATCACTGAGACAAACAAAATGGTCTTCAGTATAAGTACCTCCTATCCGTCATCATTATCGTCCAATCATATGTTGCCACTACCATTTTCATCATGAAGTAAATAAATTTTTTTTTTTTGAGGGACTAAATCTTGAGCAGTTTTATAAAGGCCACATAATTATAGATATTGTTCCTTTCAACCTGAATCCCATTTAAAAATACAGATGCAGATATATTGTATGTAATACTGCATTCACAAACATCATCTTATCATCCTCTACGAGTACTGAAGTCCCGTCTACTTTTGTAACTCGTAATTTCAGCTCGAGGGCTAGAGTGCTTAGATCAGTGAATGACCCATCAGCACTAGGTATGCTAAATTCTAAATATTTATTAATTTTTTTTTTAAATCAAAGCCTGCATTTATGAGTAGAACATCCATATCCTGCTTTGAAGAAATTGATGATTCTATCATCCGGACTTTGTGAGGACGAGGAAATATTTCTGATGTGGCAGCCGAATATTTGCTGAGAGGGGATTTTACCCCTACTCCCGAAGCAACATCAACAGAAATGTTACTAGAATCAAATCACTATTCTAACTAAGCTATATTAAGTCAAAAACATCCTTTTTATAACACTTCCCTCATTTCTGCCTTCGTTTTGACTTTCGTTTATGTCCTTCTTTCATGCTAGCTCTTTCAGTGACACCTTTTAGGACTGTAATACCTCTCTGTTTCAAAGAGTCCTTCAGATTTGCCTTGCCACTAGCTGCACCATCGAGTACACTTCGTCCCATACCCAGAGCTTCAGGAACTGCATTTTTCATTAAAAAAAAAAAACTGCCCGTTCTCCTACGTCCCTTAGAAAGTCAAAAGCCCCCCGTCGGTAGTAAATGGGACTCCTAAAAGTAGTTATATCACTTAGAGCCCATCCTCGTTTGAGCAGGAATGGGTCTTTGAACTGTAATAAGAATTCGTCCTTGGAAGGAGGAATCAGGGTAGTATGCATCATGGTGTCAAAAACAGTAATGAGTCTGTAAATATTTTCACCAATGTCTTATAATATGTACAACACAGGTAGCACTGTGATTGTCTTCAAAGTATATTGGTCCACCATTCTGACTGATAATTTTCATGCCAACACTTTCTATGGTTGAACTACTAATTGCTTTGTACATTTTAGGATTAACACCCTTACTCATGATATCATTCGGTAGGGGTATAGCATCAAGGATATTCACAATTTGCCCCCCGAATCGCGAAGAGTTAAACGGGTCAGAGTACACATTTAAATAATCATTGGAACCATCATATCTGGGTGGATATGGACCTATAACTTTAACAGGATTGAAATTCGAGGATGAAGGACTTTCCTTTTCAATTTTTTTGAAATACCGAACAACGAATTCTTGGCTCAAATCCCAGCACTTTGGCAATTTGAGGAGCAAACTCCATTGATAACTCGGTGTATATACGATCTGCATCAGCCACAACTACCATTTTTTGGATAACAGCCCTATGTTGCAATCATAGTGTAATATCTGCTGGTAAGGGAAATAATCAGCATACGTTTCTTGAACAATTTCCTGAAGTTCTTTCAGCATTTGATAGTTAATGGATTCGATTATAGATACTAAACTGCGAGAGCTTAAGTTGGAAACAATATTTGTTTCAGGTATATAATTATAAAAATTGTACTCAAAGTCTTCGTTTTGAGATCCCTTTATTCGTGCATGAAAACCAATTTTACACTCTGGATCACCATTTCTGAGACAGTAATAATATTTTAGGAATAAAATATTACTCAACCCAACTTCATATTCATGATTTGGATCTAGCTGCAGTGGGATAATGCGATTCTGAAAATTTGTTGTGGTATTATCTGGGTAAACATCTCCACTTGCAATGGAAGAGACATAGAGGTATATGTCATCAGTGCCTTTCAGTAACATGTCTGTTCCCTTGAAAAATATATACTAACAAATAAATATACCATTGTTTTATAGGTTATGAAAACTAGCGATTTGTAAATCTTTTTTTTTCCTTTATTAACAACTTACATACGAATTTCTATCAACCAAAAAAAACAAAAAAGCATAATAGTACTTAGAATTACATACTATCACCCAGGAACATCTTACAGGCTATTATGACCAAATGCTAGTAGTAATCAAGAGTGGATGTGCAATAGTTTTGACAAGTCTTAATTTCTTAAGTAAATCTGTGTTTCAGTACTTAGAATTATATGCCGTCTCCCAAAAACATCTTACAAACTATTATTAGTAATCAAACTTGGGTATGCTTAGCTTTGATAAGTATTAATTCTTAAGTAACAATGGGGTAAGCAATTTCCCAATATTATCGATTTTCCATTTTAAATCTGGATCGATCAATGGCCTCTTTTATATAACACCTTCCATTTCTGGCTTCTTGCCAGGCAGGAAAATCTACATATATATTTGGTATGGAGAGAACACTTCAATGAACTGTTGAACATAGAGAATGAAAGTAATGCAAGTATAAGTGGCTGGGGAATGGCAGGGAGAAGGAGGGTTGTGAGAAGAGAGGAAGAAATCAGTAGGATGGAAGTGGTGGAAACAATGAAGAAAGTTAAAATGGGGAAAGCCCCAGGAATTGATGGAGTGTGTGGTGAAATGCTGAAGCATGGGGGAGAGATAGTAATAGAATGGATGTGGAAGGTGTGCAGATTGGCTTGGGAGGAGGGAAGAGTCCCAGAGGATTGGAAGTCAGGTATAATTATTCCTCTGTACAAAGGAAAAGGGGAAAAAGCAGTGTGTGGTAACCATAGGGGCATTTGCCTTCTCAGTGTAATAGGAAAAATATATGGTAGGATACTTATTGACAGAGTTAGGGAAATTACTGAGGAATTAGTTGGAGAAGAACAAGGAGGTTTTAGGAAGGGAAGAGGTTGTGTAGACCAGATATTCATTCTTAGATCCTTAGTGGAAAAGTTTCTAGAGAAGGGCAAGAAGTTGTATGCAGCCTTCATGGATCTGGAGAAAGCATATGACAGGGTGGATAGACAAGGTTTGTGGAAGGTATTAAGAATATATGGAGTGGATGGGAAGTTGTTGAAGGCAGTGAAGAGTATGTATGAGGGTGCTAAGGCTGCAGTGCGTGTGGATGGCAAACTGAGTGAATCTTTCCATTTGAAGGTTGGATTGAAACAAGGATGTGTCATGTCTCCATGGTTGTTCAATCTGTATATGGATGGGGTTATAAAAGAGATACAAGGTCGGGCAGTGGATGTTGGAGCGGCCCTAGTGAGAGAGGGCAGTGTTTGGAAACTACCTGTACTGTTGTTTGCAGATGATACTGTGTTGTTGAGTGAAGACGAAGGGGAGCTGCAAGGCTTGGTAGATGAGTTTGGGAGAGTGTGTAAGAAACGGAATCTAAAGGTGAATGTGGGGAAGAGTAAAGTGATGGTCTTCGAGAGAAGTGAAGCCAGTGAGTGTACAATGAGATTGGATGGGAAGGAAATGGAGAATGTGAGTGAATTTAAGTACTTGGGCAGTGTGATGAGTAAGGATGGTAGCCTGGAGGGTGAAGTGCTCGAAAGGGTACAGCAGGGAAGGAAGGTTGCTGGTTCGTTGAAAGCAGCGATAAGAAACAGGGAGGTGAGCATGGAAGTGAAAAAGTTGTTACATGACAGTATTGTGATACCAACTCTGACATATGGAAGTGAAGCTTGGACCCTGTTGGAAGGACAGAAGTCAAGAGTGAGAGCAGTGGAAATGAGTTATTTGAGAGGAGCATGTGGAGTCACATGGAGAGACAGACTAACAAATGAGGAAGTGAAGGAGCGTTGTGGTGTGGTTGAGGCGTTAGGAGAAACACGTTAAGGTGGTTTGGGCATGTGGAGAGGATGGAGAGTGAAAGATTGACGAGGAGAGTGTATGTGAGTGAGGTGGAGGGGGCGAGAGGGAGGGGGAGGCCGAGGATGAGATGGAGGGATGGAGTGGAGAGGTATATGAGAGAGGGGGGTGTGAGTTGGGATCGTGGTAGTGAAATGGCAGGGGACAGAGTGACATGGAGGCGATTTGTTTGTGGCCACCCCGTTCGGGATTGAGGCGTCTGGCAATAGATAGATAGATAGATAGGTAACACTTTCATTTGTTCATTTTTTTAATGATACCGAGTGGTTCCATTCATCTGAGGCTGCTGCAGGTCTTTTTCGCGGGTCTTTGCGTTGTCCATGGTGCTGGTGGTGCTGCTCTTGTGGTGGGTCATGCTGTGGGAGGGGCAACTGCTGCTGCTGCTCTGCAGATGTTCATGCTGGAGGAGGGGTAATAACACTGGATCCTCCAGCCACACCTTCTCGTAGGAAGGAGGCTGTGGTAAAGTTTGTCATTGTTGTGGTGGAAGCTGTGATAGAGATTGTGGCTGTGACGGAAGCTGTGGTAGTAGTTGTTGTGGTGGATGCCACTTGCGTACTCCGACTGCGGGTTTACAGTCAAAGACATTTCTCCTATCAATGACTGTACAATTTATGTTAATACGTTTGCAGTACTATGCCAGCTTCTCAAAGCAAGGCAATTATTTTAAAGCCCATGTATCCCCATCCAGACCACTTCCAGTCCCCGCAGGTATGATTAATTTTTAAATTCCTAAATGGGGTAGGATTCGTTTTAGCTCTTCAGTACATAGAGCTAGGTTCGTTTCGTTTCGTTTTTGAAGGCTGCAACATGCTTGCATGCGTCGGCCTTTTTGGACTGGAGCGTGTAGCATTTTGTGACCGGATGCCCTTCCTGATGTCTACCAATGACCCTTGGGTGGATTCGATCCTCCGAACCTACGGCCAGAGCGGAGCGCTAGGTTACCCCAGATTTTTTAATTAACCCTTGGGCAAAGTGGTTGGTCTGTAGTTCAGAGTCAGGACCCCAGTGGGCTACTAAAGTAATTATAAAGGGTCTGTTAGTTTCTCTGAAAATTCTGACAGACCCAACTTTATCCCGTGATTTGACCCGGCCTCTGATAAGATTATAAAGGGGTTTTTGAGTGGAGTATAGATTAGCATAAGGGTACTTTTCAGAAATTACGGCACAAAGGCCGTAATTTCGTACTCCCACTGCATTCACAATATAACAAATGGCATTATCTCTGACGTCATACTGGCTGTCAGTTATTTCACCATGTACTGTGTTTCTGAAAGTATCCTCAGCCTCCATCCCGAGCCTATTAAGTGTGAGTGAGTGTAAGGAGTCAAGTATGGTGCTGAGCTCCTTGGGACCCTCCTTTTATGGGGAGTGGTAACCAACAAACTCACTCACTCACCTCTTTCAAGATTGTAACTGGGTGGGGAATTCCCCCTTTCTATTTTTTTCCTAAATGGATAAATCACAAATCTTGTCGTATGGCTCGAAGATCATCCCGTGATAGACAATAATTGGAGAGCTACCTCTCTATAACGATGGTATTGATTTGATAATGCTGAAGTTGAGTGTCAATACCCTTATCATTCAGACTTAGAGCGGAAACATCTAAATCTGTATCTTGTTTATAGTAATCCTCTGTCAGATTTCCAACTAGTCTGTTATAAGTCTCAAAAATGGAGTTGATAATCGTGGCCCTATGTCTAGCAAGAGCATGGGCCAAAAGTATTTCCCTTAGTCGATCATGGACTTGCAAGCCTCTCCCACAGACATCCATTCTGCTCGAGATCTCAAGGCAGACTGTTCATGCAGACTGCAATGAAAGACTTGATACGGGTCCCACCTTTGCTTTACTTTTTTTATGATGAGATGTGGCCCCATCCCCAAATAGTTTTTTCTTTGACTTGGGATTGCTGATATAAGCCTCGGGTGAATCTACAAGTTTCACCAAAGTTCGTAAGTCAGTTATTTTACCTGAATCAAATGTGTTGTATACATCTATTATATTAATGTTACGAATTGGAGACATCAAATTACCCATATTATCCCAGTGTACTAATGGATGTTGTTGTGAATATGATAAGATACCAAAAGCATACCGATCAACTTCTGGTTTGAGTAGTATTTTGATTGTGTCCTCGAGTGAGTGACGAGGTTCTGTATTTGAAGGCTGACTGGGGGCAATTACATGGGAAGATTTAGGATAAGCAGTTTCCTGGGGTCTTTGAATGGCAGATGTATAAAAAATGGTTTCCGCTTGAATCCTTGATACTAGGCAGAATTCTTTGACTGTCATTATTTAAGAAGACTCCCTAATACAGTAGTGGCAATGGGTAGCAAGGTACTTATAACAGACCTTCCGGTAGTTGAGGTAAGGATCTGCCTTTTTCTTTTTAAAGGTGTTTGTTTCAAAGCAATCTCTCGAATTACAGACTGGTGTGGACGAAGCTTCCTCATTATCTTTCTATCTCTTGTTAAATATTTCTACAGAAAATTTGCAAATATCTCTGATAAGCAGTCTAACTCTGGTTTGCGACACCTGGAAATTAATTTCCTCCTCAGGTTTGGCTTGGTTTCTTTCAGAAAACTGATTAAATTCACGATTGTGGTAGATCAATGGTTTTCTGAGTCTCCGAGGCATCTATCCACTTGTTAATGCGATCTGGACATGATTTCCAGTGACTATAATACTGCAAAGGGCTGTCTTTCTTTTTCCGTCTCTTTAATATTTCAATGGGGTAGGTTTCTGGGGTTAAAGTAGGAAGTATTTCTTCTCTGTAAAATATTCCCTTGGCTGCTTCTCCACCCCAGTCTTCCAGCTCATAGGTATAAATTCCTTTTTCCTGTGTATAATAGTAATGCGAAATATCTCTTCTGTATTCTGTATGGTAAATCCTTTTGTAAATTTCTTACTCCTGGACGAAGTCACTATTCCTACTAAGTCCCCTACTGTCAAGCCTAAACTAACTGTTTTTTTACGTTTGATAGACTTTTTATATATTAATGTAAACTACTTTCGCCAGTCTCTGGGCTCTGTTAGCATGTGAATATCACTAGGTGTCTTTCCCCACAAGCCTCGATGAGGGGTGAGATTGTAAGTGCTTACCAACGTACTTAGTATGGGTAGGTAGTTTAAAGTGTTGTATGCAGTTAAATATCGATAAATTTTGTGCTTCAGAGTTCTTATGGCACGCTCACAGAGGCTAGCTTATGTCTCTTGTGAGTAAACACTACACAGGGTAATATTCTTCCTCTTCGAGTAAAATTCCAGCGTTTTGTTATAAAATTCTGTCTCCCTGTCTGTAAATAGTCTTGAGTAACCCTGTGATTCTTGTTTACTTAGTATGACTGAAAAAGCATTCGTTACAGTAGCTCTAGTTTTTCGTTGAATGGGATGGACAAACAAAAAACGTGAGAAGACATCTACACATTCCAGTAAATACTGTACACCGTTATTGTCCATCTGTAAGTGCCTTAAATCAGCCAGGTCACATGTCAGAATAAAACGGGGTCCTGCTGTTATAATGTTTCGTTGGGAGAAACTTTTTCTTTGTAATTTATGCAGAGTATAAACTCTAGAACCTTTTAAAAATCACTTCACGACTGTTTTAGTCACTAGAGTTTTTTTTTTTTTTTTGGGGGGGGGGCAGCCTGAAATAATTTTTCAGTACTACCCAAGGATGCAGATGTAGGATCATAGTATGTTTCGAAGTAAGCTATTAATTCCCACAGGTACAGACTACTTCAGAAGGAGGCTCTCCAACAATGTTTGACCTAAATTGCAGTTGTGGGGGTGTTTTTATGGATAAATCAATTAGTAAATACCCATAAGGCTTATTGATAACGGCTCGCCTGTATATTTTAAGAATATCTGACACATATTGTTTGCCAAATATCTGACGAGCTAAACATTCCACCTGACCCACGTCATGCATTCGTAGGAGTAAAAGATGTGTAGCATTAAGGGATCACGAAAAAAGGGACCTCTCATAAAAAGGTTTTGAGATATTAATACAACACTCAGGTTTGAATGACGTCCCTTGATGAAAGCTTCGGCTGCAGTCTGACTTTGCATAGCCTTTAAATACAAATAATCTGAGTAGTGATTTTCCTTGGGGACTTGAGTGAACTGATGGGTCAATAATTGTATCTCTGTGCACAGAAACTTTACAACCAATGCCTGGATCATCTTGAAGAGGGTGATAGCTTACACCACAGATAAACATTTTTGACAACTTTTCTGCATAGTATTTGATGAGTTTAGATATCAGTACGGTTTCTCCTGAGTTTCAAAACCCTGCCACAATATTTCTGGCAGGACCACGAAATATATCTGTATGTTCTGATATATAAGCTTTCTCCATGGTGTTTAAACTCTTTCTGGAAGAAAACTAAACTGTCCTCACCTAATACATAAAACATGAACACTGCAGACACTTTATCCAAATTATCAGTAAAAGTTTTTAGTACAGCATAATTATACAGTATATAGGATCTGCATAGAAATTATCTATGAAAAGAATAGTAAAAATACCCACATAGATCATAAGGTAGCTTCCCTATCTAGGAAATATTTTCCAAAACATTTCTTTTCCTTTGTTTGTCATATAACACTGGACCTTGATTTCGCTTGCATAGAAGATACTGTTGGGTAACGGGGATGAGTCGTGACCCCCACAGAGATGGAAGCTCCTTCTCATCTCTGTCTTTTTCTTTTTCTTCTTCTTCATCTTCGTCATCATCCTCTTCTTCTTCTTCTTGCCTTGCATTTACTTAAGTGTTGTTAGCCAAAGGATGACCATAGCTGACTGACTGAGAAGGGGACAAATAATAACTTTATTGTCAAATTCAGTCAACCCTCTCTTGTTTACTGATAGCGTGGTGATCTGTCCCTGGCGGTTAGATATGCTGGTGGCTTTGTCATAATGAATCTTATTGGTCCCCAGAAGTGTCTTTGTATTCTTGATGTTTATTTATTTTTTTCCTGTCTTAACTATGAATACCCTTACCAGTTATTATCTCTGTACCTGACCGCAAGAGTAAGGAGTACAATTTTGGTTTCAGACAACAAGCTTCAACTATCAGAGTCTCCCCTACCTCACTTTTTAACAGACCTAACTGTCCTTTACATGAATCGCTTTACAAATTAGATGTATCTATCCAGTCCACAAGAGAGTACCTTTGTAATTCACTGAATATATCTTCACACTCAAGTGAAAATGCAAAACTGTCTGTATCTGAGTACATTGCTTTTATTCTTTCCCCAAAGTGCTTTTTGAGAACATCATTCCAAAAATGATACATCTTCACCTTGGCCAGCTCAAGAATGAAATCCCACAAACTGTGGATGAGACAGTTCTATTTTTGGAGACTGAGAGATGGTTATTACTCGATTTTCTTTTAAGGTTATCACCCTTATAAGGAAAGGATTCCTAACACTTTTAGGAAGTCTTTCATTTTCATCAAACTTTAGTTTTGGTGGCATATCTCTGGGGATTGAATAAACTTTTCCCAAACAGTGAATTTAACATTAGCTTGTACATAGCTTTTTTGTCTTTTGTTGAGGCATTGTTTCTTAACTGAATGTTTAGTTCTACGTTGTCTTTTAACCCGTCACGTCCCGACTGATTTCCCACCTCAGATACCCCTCAGTCCCGAGCATTTTTTGGATTTTTCTTTTTTGGCTAAAACATCCGCTTTTTGCTGAGAAACAAAGGAATATGAACAAAAAAGTGGCTACCTGGATCCACAAGTGGTCAGAACAGGTGAGCCCCCCTGGTGCAGGTATCGTATTCTGTCACTGACGTGTCTGGCTCTCACGTTTTCTATGGTAGGTAATTTTGGGAGAAACAACCAATAACACGTATACATTTATTCATTTGGAACTAATAAACAATAGGAACAACAATATAAGAGTTTTCAATGAGGTATGTAGGAAAAATAAGCATTGTTCCATTGCGCGAACATAGCGAGTTTGGTCACTTTCGTAACATTGAGTCGGTAAGTTTCTTGTTTCAGGAAACATATCATTTTCTCTACTTGCATATTACTGCTTCAATGACAATTTAGCGTTTTTGACTTTATGTAAATGGTTTCAGCTGTTTACACTCATTACAGTTATATTTAGCATAATGATAGCGAATATTTGCATACTCAGTGCACTCGCTATGACTCCTCTTTCAACATACATAACATTTTTTATAGTTTTATGCTATTCTTTCAATGACATTATAACATTTTACACCCAATGTAAATGTTTTCCTTACGACGATTATTTAGCGCACTGTTAGCGCATAATCACGTACCGAGCACACTTGCTACCACTCGTGTTTCGACTTAGAATATATTTTTGCACTTACATCATACATTTCAACTAACAG
>JAGKTI010015233.1:0-18058 GCA_018397915.1 Birgus latro | reverse complement strand
CTCTCTCTCTCTCTCTCTCTCTCTCTCTCTCTCTCTCTCTCTCTCTCCTGTATATAAACGCCCATCTGTTCCAAACTCTACAATATTTTACCTTTCGTTAGAGGAGCTGTCTTAATCTCCATCTTTTCTGGACTGGCACAATTCTGTACAGCCAATTCTTCCTTCTTCGTCTGCCATTATCTGTTCCATTGTATGAAAACGTGCATGTACACATGTGCCAATATCTGTATGCATATATGTAACTCACCTCTCACATGCACGGTACCTGACGTTCCTAGAATCTGCTTCACTTCACTTTCAATCTTTTAATTACCATCTTCCTCAAATGTGTCCATGTTCTCCTCACCTTGCTTTATGTACCTGAATCTGTTGTCGAGTATCCTCAGTATACGAGCATTTTTAATTACCTACAGGACAAGCAGTCTCATCTGACAACTCCCCCTGCACTCAAAACCCTACCTCACCTTTACTACACTTATACATTTTTTATGTGATATATTATTTTTTGAAAATATCAATTTAATCCTCATATTGCAAGACAGATAATCCCGTCTTCAGTTATCATGTGAGAGATGACTGAGGCAGGAATGCTCAGTATCAGCAGTCTCTATAAATTATTGTTATAGTGAGGGTCGTACTAAATTTTGGGTACAGTTTCTCCCAGTAAATGTTATGTATTTTCCTTTCCCAGTCACACGTATCTTGCACTATTCTCTCTCGCTCGCATCCCTCATTTCCCGCCATCATTTTTTAATGCTGTGGTTCTTAACCAGGGGTACACGTACTCCCAGGGGGTACGAAGCCTCAGAGTTGAGGGCACGGGACATGCTGTCCAATAAAGTACTGTACAGAACTTGTGTTAGGATAAGATAGTTATTTTTTTTTTTTACAAATTGTCAGTGATTTAATAAAATCCTAATATTTTAATTATTTATTAATTTATTAATTTTTTAAGGTATTTTATTTTACATTGTTTTCTTACTGTGATATAATTTTATTTATATAAGTTACCCGGATTACACTTTCCGTTTACGCGTTGTGTACGTCTTTGGGTTTTTCGTACAGTACATAATCACTTACACCACTGGCGCTGTTGCTTGGAAGTTTGACATTTCGCTCTGTCGTGTTCTGCATCTCAGCATAGCAGGTTCGTACTTTTGTAGCTTGGTGTTTGTATAGTTAATAATGTAACAGTGTGGTGTATATTGAATTTAGTTTTATTTTTAAAACTTAATAATTTAATAAAAAATATAAAATACCACATTCTAGTGTCTCTTATCATATATTTAATTTCTGTTCGTTGTATTTCATTGCGTACTAACTACTTTTGTTATCGTGCAGAAAAATTTATGTTACATTCATTCTTATATGTTTCCAGTTATTTGTGTGGTCAAGATCTAATTTACCATGTCTGAGAAACGCAACTACATTCATTATGTTCATTATGCTTTCATCTGTATGACAGAAAAATTATAAAACTCAGAGACCGCAGTGTATACAAAGGAGCACGATATTTACAAAGGCAAATTTCAAACCTTCACGACTTAATGAGCATTTCAACAATCGGTATGGGGGTACAAATTCTGGGAATGATTTTGAAACCTTGAAGGTTAAGCAGGCACTATCTGATCGTGGTGGTACCCTGCCAGTGCAAGAATTTGTACCGATGTAGAAGCCATTGTTGTTGTTAGCATCTTACTAAGTTGCATATTTACATGACAAGGAAAAAAAAGAAACATACAACTGCTGAAGAACTAGTGAAACCTTGTGCACTAGAAATGGCAAAACAGTGTTGGGTGCCGAGGCACAACGGAAACATCGACAGGCACTCATGTCAAAATACATTATCTGTTCTAGGACATGTAGAGATGTTTTGCAGTAGGTGATTGCGGATTATCAAAGCTAGTCCTATAAAAGTAAGTTTTCAGTTAGACGAGTCAACCGCCGTCAGTTTATGTAATTACTTATTGGTATTTGTGCAGTATGTGAAGGAGAAAGAATTAGTGGAAGAATTCTTGTTTTGTGAACCACTGACAACAATCACAAAAGCAATTGATGTGTTCAGTCACATGAAAGATTTCTTCTTGAAGCATGGAATGACTCTCGACATCTGTGGGTCGCTTTGCACTGATGGAGCCCAGCCGTGCTAGGAAATGTATTAAGTTTTGCTACCCTTGTGAAAAAAGATGTGCCCCATGTAACTGTCACGCACTGTGTGTTGCATCGTCATGCACTTGCAGCAGAGTCGTTACCAGAACACCTGAACAATGTTTTGTCAGTTGTGTGTGCAGTCAATTTTATCAGAGGACGAGCCCTGAATCACCGTCTCTTCGAAGTGTTTTGTGAAGAAACTGGAGCTGAGCATAGTGTTTTTCCTTACCACACGTAAGTGAGGTGCCTGTCCTGTGGCCGAGTGCATATTCGCGTGTTTGAACTGCGCAAAGAAATCAAGCCGAAATCAAGCAGTATCTTAGAAAGCAAAACAGTGACATAGCTGACCATTAAAAAAAAAAAAAGTTCATTTTGTCCCTCACATGCCTGGCAAATATATTTACACACCTCAACGAATTAAACACCTCCATTCAAGGAACAGGTGTAAGTATGATCATAGCGTGGCGAAAGGTGTCTGCTTTCACCCATAGACTTCCAGTTTGGATAAAGTACATTGAGAATGGAAACTTCCCAGATTTTCTCAAACTTGATGAAGCTGTTAATGTAGAAAAGGAATTATCCACCGTGACTGAAATTAATGAACATTTGCAGGTTCTGGGTCCTTCCAAAGATACTTTCACCATGGAGAGCTTTCTGATGCACAGGGATGGATACAGGATCCACTGCTTTTGAACCATGGATGATAACGACACAATGAAAATGATCTGACTGAGCTGAAGGCCAGTCGAAAAATGCAAATGGAATTTGATTCAGTGCAGCTAGATATCTTCTGGTGTGCACAACACGCTCCCCGAGTTAAGAGAGAGAGCTTAGGAGGTCCTCGTGCCATTTGCAACCACTCACTTGTGTGAAACAGGGTTTTCAACGCTTCTGCAAATAAAAACAAAGGCCAAGAACCGTTTGGATGAAATTGATGATATGCGTGTGGCTACTTCAAGAAAAGAACCTGGTTTCGGTATGATCGTTGGTGAAAAACTACAAGAAAAGAGCTACCATCAATGTTTCAGTACGTTGAGTCGAAATAAGTAATGTCACAGCAGTATGTACTCGTCCTGATCAAACAATGGTATGTGCTTATATCACACTGCATATATACTATGCGTGAGAGAGAGTTATAACAGTTGTTCAGTAGTTATCAGTCATTATTAAAGACATGAGTGAATGAAACATTGTGGCATCTGTGACAGCATTTTCTATCGCGACTGTCACTGAACATTATGGATGTACAGTACTATAAAAGTTTATTTTGTACCAATCTACCTTGAGGAAGTTTATTTTCAGCTAAATCTAGCATTATGTTTGTCATTTTCATAAAATAATAAATCCAAATTATTAAAGATGATGACACTGATGGATTTTGCCTCTCTCTCTCTCTCTCTCTCTCTCTCTCTTTCTTTCTATATATTTCTCTCAATCTATTTGTCTTTCTGTCACTCTCTGTCTCTCTCTCTCTCTCTCTCTCTCTCTCTCTCTCTCTTTTGGCTGTAAAGTAAACTTTATGGATTAATAATGTAATTTTACTGTAATTTTTGACTGGGAGTACAGTAAAATATTCTGAAATTACAAGGGGTGCGGGCACTTAAAAAGGTTAAGAACCACTGCTGTAATGAAACATTATTTTCCGCATCTCTTTTCCCATTTCTCTCTTTCCCTTTGTACTGTCTACGTGAAGAATAAGAGTGTAATATTTGACTGAACTGCAAGCCATTAAAATTATCGAACAAGCAAAGTGCTTAGCAGTGTGCTAAATGCATATCCCTGAAGTATTCTCACCCGTCTAACAGGTTACTTATCTAAAATCCATTACACCATTTTTTTTTTTTTTACCTTCCGTACTGTTATTCGTGTCTGGTGTTGTATTGAGGATGTGCCTGAGTAGAAAGCCACTGTTTTACAAAAATCTGGGAATCCTTGGTGTTGTACTCGTCAGCATGAAGGCTTTCTGGCACCTCTGCCTTTATGATTTGCTATGCATATTCATCGATCTGTTCACCATCTAATTTTTCCTCGCCCCAGCAGCAGCCAAAGGATCCGAGATTAGGCTATGCACTCCAGATATTTAAGGCGAGATCAACCAGCGGCTTGGAACTGAGAGACACATATGATCCCTTATGGACGCTTCATTGGTATGCGAGGAAGAATGAATATAACATTAATGAATGTAGTAATAGGCATGCGTGGCCGATGTGGCTAGCATACTCTATCTTGAACGAGCTCTTAATAAATGTGTGAATGTTTCGGTACATTGTCATTTCCCCCAAGAACCCATGGATGCTGATAAATCTAGGACTTGCTACAACTTTCCACACACTTGTTATTCGTGTACTTGAGTGGCTACAGTGAAGATACTGAAACCTGCTTCTGTTACGAATATCACTTACCGTAGCCAAAGGCTCATGGGAGCATGTGCAGTCATACACGTGAACGTTCGTGAATTTCTCGTTCGGCAGTGCTTGATCATGTTCGTTCGCAAAAGTGTAAATCTACAGAAACATTTTTATCAGATGCTGTACCTGTTCATCATTTTTTAGGGATTTTTGGTGATAACTGTTACTATGCTAGATAATCCGAAAACCTTCGGCTGTATTTAGCAAAAAATTAATTTCCAAAGTGCCGTCCTACTGTTTCCATCCGTCTTTGTCTCCATGTGAAGTTTCCTCTCCGGTCATTCTATTGCTGTAGCTGAAGACGGGTAATATATTTCCTGTATAGCTATTAGAAGTGGTGTTCCTCAGCATTCTGTTCTTTCGTCTGCTCTCTACGTCGTCATAATCATCAGTGACATCTATATCTATCCACTCATATGCTGGTAACACCAATCTTTAATTTTCCACCCATTTCTCACAGCTCCCATCACGGCTTTTGCGCGAGACTCACAAACAAGGTTTTACCAAACTTGTGCCATTATCTGTGATTTTTTAGGGCACAGAACCCTGTTACTTTTAGTGCCTCAATAATTAAATTCCTTCATCTTCTTGATCGGCACAAACTTCCATATGACTATCCCCTTATATTAAACGACACATACGAGTAACCCTTCATTATCTCTTAATATGCTGATGATTTTTATACTACCTGATCTTTCTAGGAAAGATTGCATTACATTCTATGGAAAATGAGCTGTGCTGTGGCTATGTATGCTGAATCAATACGTTGTATAATTGAAGTCTACTTAGTGGCTGTCTTTGTAAAGGGGGTTTATTTTTCTATGTTTGGAGCACAGCTCTCACGTGTGGGAGGGCACACCAATTGCAGGATTTCTTAATAGGGTGGAGTCAAATGCTTTTCGAATCATCAACTCTCCTCCTCTCATTCTCTTGAACTTCTCTATCTTCGGCCACAATGTTACATCTCCCTGTCATTTCGTTTGCTGCATTTGTGGCCTCTGTGCTTCTGAACTCTCTTCCTTCATTCCTTTCTCGTTATGCTGAACACTCAACAGCCGTTTAGCTTCGCATTCTCACTGTCTAGTGCAACTCCCTAGTGCAAAGCTCGTGTATACACTCAGAATTTCGTATTCTTAACTGGTCAGCTCTGGAGCTGTCCCGACTGTGTCTTTCTTACTGTCTATGACCTCAAGTCTGCTTAATTCACCGTGTCCAGAGATCTCGAAATATGCAGATCTTCATTTTCGATTTCCCTGCTCATTGTTACATTGTATGTGTGAAGCACAAAACAGCAGCTTTCAAGCCGACAATTTTCTTTTATTTACTTTTTACTATTTTTAGTGAAGAAAATTAACCCCAACCATGTTTCAGATTTTCATCCTTAAATCTCACATCCAGTTGGAGCTCCTTAACCCGCCGAGTCCCACCGACGTACGATGCACGTCGCAACTTTTTTGCTGGGACAGACCCACCAACGTGGATCGTACGTCACTCAGTTGCAAGGCCCATTGTGTGCACATTTTTCGACATTCGCGGGTGATTTTTGGTAGGCATATGTGGGAGACCTTCCTCTACCTGCCGTCAAGCAGGGATACTGCCTGGCCCACCTAACCCCCCTTCCCCCCCACATTGGGCAATTCACCTGGTAGCAGTAGCCTGGCCATTATAGGTATGTTGCCCCACGGTCTCTCCAATGACGAAATTCATGGTGAAAGTGATTCCTGAGGTGGAGGACAAAGAAACAAAGAAGCTAGAGGTAGAAACAAACATAAGTGATGAGGTGGTAATGTCGTAAAGGAAGGTGCCATATTCTGGGGTTTTGGGTGAGTGAACAATGCTTATAAACACATATATTATTGTGTAAAAACCAATATTGACTTGTATTATACATAAATTCGTACCAAGTCAATGAAATAAATACGTAATTTAGAGTGGCTTGAATTAGTTAACCCTTCCATAATTCGTTTTTTTTAGCCAGGTACCTTGAAAAAGAAGGAAAACGTAAGGTTGAGTGACACCGGTATCAACATTTTTGACCTGAGGATCGCGATTTCTCTATGAATTTTCGATGTTTCTCACCAAAAGCGAAGGTTTCAGCCAAAAAACAAAAAGTCGAAAATCGGTCAGGACCTGGGGGTAGGCTGGGTAAAAAACCAGTTCGGACTGGACGGGTTAATCATTATTTTGCGATAATATGGTTACCGCCGAAAGCAGTAAACGGTTCGTTGGATTACAGGAAATCTTTTAGCTTGTCATCCTAGGTAGAGTCACGCGAAAGGAGCACTGCATTGAATGGTAAACTGTTCCACCTACCTCACATTGACAGCAATACTCACATACAGTATTCCATCTTATTACTCTTATGTATGATATTTACATTAGTAATATGATGGCACTGCAGAGATAGCAACCTAAAATATATTACGTATCAACTACCGAAATAAAGTGATAGGGAAACTGTACTGTGGTCCTCCTTACCCAACGAGGATACAGCGTCAATTTTTTTTTTTCCTGTGTCTGCCTTTTGCTGACTCGGAGCTTTTGCTGTTACTACGCCTTGCTCTTGTTTTTCAACCTCCATAGCGCGAGGACTTTTTTTTTTTCTTTTTGCAGCTACCTGACGATTGTTTACACGAAAGTCACGTGGAAGTGAAAGATTAATGAATGTTAAGGGTAACCCAGTCATTTTGAGAAGTCTATCCAAAAATTGAGTAGAACTGCCTGGAGGATGACAAATTTATATATAAAGTTAGCTGTTTAATTGATCGTTTGAGTGCAGTATTAGAAATGAGTCCATACATTTACACTTTCAAGCTGCGTATAATGTTACTTCCACAGTTGATTACAGTATTTTATTTTCATTGAGTATTCACTATAATATGATGATGAAGTCATTAATAAATGTATTAGTACAAAACAAAATTAATGAAGCGCCGAGAACTTGGGCACAATGCTGTCAACGTAAAGCATCTCTCAGTATTCCTTTGCCAAGCCTTGCTTACTGACTCACCATACAACTCCATGACCTTGCTGACCTAATCATTTCATCGTCCTTTTATACTGTATCACTGACGAAAGTTTGGTGGAAATCCGTGGAGGGGTTTAGGAGATATCGTGCCCACAAGGATAAAGTAAATCGACCCCATATGACCTTTACTTTTGACCCCTTGACTTAACTGACCTATTCAGTTTATTATCTCCTCATAACGCATCACTGACAAAAGTTTGATGGAAAACCCTCGATGTGTACAGGAGATATTGCACCCACAATAGTCTTTTAGACACACGAACCCACGCACTCATGCACCCACCCACTCGTGCACGGACAGACAGACCAATCACTTAACCCCCAGCCGCCGGGGCCTCCCGGCCGTCGCCCACTTTCAGGGGATTTCCGAGATTTTGGCAAAAATACCCTTACTTCAAACCCTAATATCTGCCAAACTATAATAGCTAGAGAAGCAAATTAAATCTCATAAGACTCAACAACTCTTCCTCTTTCCAATGAATGTGCCCCGAGGTCTCTAGGTGGTACCGTCGATGAGTAAAGTTGAGCTGAAGACGAGTGGTTTTTAAATTTTGGTGGGGCAGCTCCGAGGCCACACCACTGGCCGTGGCCTTGGACTCGGTGGCTAGCTTTGGCAGCACTGACCAGAGTTGTGATTGTAACATTGCCTGTGCATCCATGGATGGTAAGTGGAATATTCCACACGTTTTTCTTCTTCTCCTTACTCGCCGTCGCAAGGATGAGTCATCACCGAGTCCATGTGGCTCCCCAAAGGTTTTCCCGGCCATCCGATAGTGCCACTATGCCCCGCAGGTGTGTGGGAAAGGAAATATCTCTTCGTGTTTGTGTACCCAATTCTTCCGTCAGTTATAATAATTTCCCTTTACAAGGACACTTATACGTGTACTTGACATCACGATTACAGGTAATTACACTTTGACAAGTAAATGCTGTGGCTGTTTCGCGCATTATCGTTGAGTATGAGGTAATTATTTGTACTATAATTCAGACTGATTTGTACTAATTAGGGGCATCGTGAAAATCTTATAAATGTTATACACAACTTACATTATTTGTACCTCACATCACAAATACACTGATGCTCATATTGCTGGGGGACGGCATTTGGTTGTGTGACGGACGTGGCATCACCTGTAAGCCTGACATCCTGCAGTACAGCCCATCTCCACCAGCTTGTGTCGCCGGAAATACTCAGCACAGCTGAGCCTGTCCACTGTAGCTTCTGTCCCCCACCTAGCACTTGGCACCTGTTCAGTTGAATATTCTTCAAGGAGTTTGTGTGCCAGCTCTCTCTCAAACTTTCATAGAGAGATAGGTCTCCCGATGAGCTCCTTGAACAGTATGTAACTGTTCAGGACAGCGATATCAAGAAGGTGTTAAAAAAGCGCCTTCTTGTACCACGTGCAGGACTTACGTAGGCAATCGACCTCACCGATTTGCATATCCAATTTATCAACAACCCGCATGTTGATATTGTAATCGTTGATAGCACCTGGCTTTACCACGGGTTCCCTGGTCCTGTAGTCTGTTTTCCCAGTTCCTTCAACACATCCTTATGTACTGTAGACAACATGTTAACCTGTCGCATGTCATGCCAGAGAAGGGCTAACATGTTGCCACATTTTGGTAAGAAGGGCTCCTTTCTCAGTATTAGCCGGAAATACCGGGAAATTCTTCCTTTTGGCCCTAACGGTTCCACCGGACCCAGTACCGTGGTCAAGCAAATACTTGGTCAATCCTGGAGCAGTGTAATAGTTATCGTTACACAGAACGTGGTACCTGTTGAAATACCTTTCCATCAGCTCTTTCACGACCGATGCAGAGAACTCATGAGGATCATCACTCGGTATATCAACATCTGTTGCCGAATAAACTATTACATCTAGCACATAATTATCCAGTTTTACAGTCACAAAGCACAAAGAATGTCTGGCCAAATCGGTGACACTTTGATGGCACATACTGAATAAATGCAAGCCTGTTCCTGAATAACACTAGCGACTCGTCAGTAACCACTTTCTGGAATGGACGAAAAACCCTGGAAAATTACTCCTTGAGCATTGTGAGGATTGGTCTTATTTTCCATAACCTGTCGTTCAGTGCAGGCAAGTAATTTCAATTGAAATGAAGGACTCTTAGGATGGCCAGGTACCTGTCATGAGCCTTGTACTTACTGAAGACAGGTGTGCCCACGAGTTCATCAACTGACCAATAGTCATGGAGCACATGTTGTCTTACGTGCTCCATCAACATGGTCAGGGTGAGCACCACAAACATCTCCCCCACCTCAACAGGTATCCAGTCACGCATATACGTGCTCTCTCTGGCGGCCACATCCAGCCAGCACACACACATGGCCTTGTGGAAATTGATCTCCTCCACCAGGTATTGCATGATAGCAGTCGTAAAAATGACCCTAAACAAACTGCTAATAGTCCGGGGCCTGGAGGGAAGCTCATCCTCTTCCACACAAATATATCAACTCTACACACACGTGGTAAAGCTGGCCGTCCGGCAGTCGATGGACGTTTTTCATACCTCGTGCACACCCACGTGCATACCCACAGGCAAGGGGCGAAGGGGAAGGAGAGGGAGAGGTGCGGAAGGTGGGGGAGTAAGCAGGGATGACTCACCTGACGCAACTTGCCTGGGGAGACGCTCGGTGCTGCGTATCCGTATCTCCACGTGGGGCCCAAGTGGAAAATACTACACCTGAAGGGCCCGGTTGTGGTGATTCAGGCTTTGAGGTGCTAGCTTGAAGTGTCGGTGATCAGTGTAGGATAAGACATCGGCGAGCAGGTGATGAGAGTGTGGGAGAGACTGCTCGTCGGTGTTTCTTTCGCAGATGACCACCAGCTCCATGGTCACACTCCCGATGTTCTGGGTCATCAGTTACCTTTTCCTTGCCGAATTCATCACTCACATAGGCCCTTCCCTCTTCCTGAAAGAGTTTCATAGCCTCCTGTTCAGAGGGCGGTTAGGGGTTGGAGGGTGAGAGAGGTCGGTCTCCACGTGGTAGCTCTTCCTCTCCTCTGAGGAAGTACTCTCGAAGAGTGTCCGTGAGGACACGGTGCACTGTCACTTAGCCCTTTCCCTGGCACTAAGGGCAGAACTTTCGAGGGTGCTGATGAGGCGATCGGCCCCTCACAGGGTGGAAGGGAATCAGACGATGACAAAGAAGAAAACACGATTCCTCACACTACCACTGCCAGACTGAACCATACAACCCCGGGGTACCTGGGAGTCCTACGTACCCAGTGGGTATGATAGAAAATGGGCACACCTTCAGAGGGTGGCAGGAAGGTCAGTGCGGTATATGCTGTCCGCCGGTGGCGCTCTGCACCCTGAATTGTGACGGCTATACTCGTCAGCTGGCAGTTAGGGGTTAATGACTCCACCATGGATGGTTGGAGGCATAAATACAATTAGTTTTTCATACACATTGACTTGTTGAGTTCAGTGACATTTTTATTTTATTTTTGCCAACACTAAGAGAGTTTAATTAGCATTTAAAGACCTCTTGTTATGACAGGGCAAATGAAGGCTCTGTCTAATTCCTCTAACTCTACAGGTCATCTTTAATCAGACTAAAATTGTTTGCTAATGTCAAGAATGAAATGCAATATAACTACGACTAATTGAACCAAAGGAGCTGAGTTCATAATTCATCACAGTGAATCACACTGATCATGTATGATCACTGTGATTGTCATCAGCTTGACTGTGTCTTAGTGGCTGCAATATGCTATGTGAATAGTGAGTGCACTGAGGTCGCTTGTGTGTCCGGTACCCAGTTGTCACTCTGGCTGTTGGCTCACTACTCTCTCAGGACTGGGGATGAAGCGGTGCAGAGATTACTCTCCGTCAGCGTACTCAGACACTGGACACCATTTCATGTAGGAGAGAGAGAGAGATAGAGAGAGAGAGAGAGAAAGGGGGGGGAGGAGAGTGAGTGCGTCAATAAAAACAGTTCTGTCCCATCAAGGTGGGAAAACATCTAAATGCCAGATATTTTCTTCAAAGTCCTTTATATTTCGTTGTATGTACCTCTGTGTGTGTGCTTATTTGTTTACACGTGTGTGTGTGTGCTTATTTGTTTACACGTGTGTGTGTGTGTGTGTGTGTGTGTGTGTGTGTGTGTGTGTGTGTGTGTGTGTCTGTCTGTCTGTCTGTCTGTCTGCGTGTATGGCAAACTATACACCAGACCACACCACACTTGTGAGTTTGGTAGGCCTAGTACATGTCTGTGTCGGAGGTGGAAACTCACTTTTTAGCACGTTCATAACATTCATGTGAGCATTCAAATGAACCAGTATCTGCCTCCCTAGATATATACATTCTGGTGTATGTATTCATTTAACCTCAAGTATCCCAAACTATGTGATAACAATGGATGGAATATTAGTCGTATTATTTTACTTCCCTGTGGGGTAGAACTCCAGTATCTGTGATCATTACTAAACACACGGTGGAAAATAATAAAAGCTTGAGCTACGTAGCTCGTGGCTTCTTGCCTTATGTACAGTTAAAAGCAGTCTCATATTATTCTATACTCACATTTTTTATGAGCGTCATAACATGGGACTAGTCTACATCCTCACTTATGATTCTGTGCAGTCAATCGTCCTTGGTTTGTGGTGACGATTGTGGTGTTAGCTTAACGTCCATCAAAACATATCATTTGCAGACTCACTTTGTATACTTCTAATAAATGTCTGTAGATTTGTTGTGGTGTTAATGGTGTTAGTATAGTGTTCACCAAAACATATCTTGTGCAAACTCGTTTCTCTTGCTTTTATGTCTGTAGATCTTTGATGATATTAGTGATGTTAATTTTGTGCTCACCAAAGCACATTCTGTGAAAACTCAGATGGTGATGTAATGGCCGTATTGTGTTGCACATACAGTTGAGGACCTATTGTAAGATAATTATTCGCATTCAGCAGTGTAATATGCCTCGGTACTGCACTCTTTCTCCTGATGGGGCATAGAAAGAAAGGAGTCAGTGGGAGTGACAAGTCAACGGGGACGATAAGGGTATTGTGGAACACCTCCTTTCTTAACCTTTTGACTTTCAGGGACTTCCCTCTACCCAGTATAATAGTGTAGTGTTAGCAAGATTATATTCACTTAATGCGACAATGAAAGAGGTAGTACTGTACATGTTACACCAGGCTCCCAGCGCAACAGCCAGGGTTTAGAATGTATTAGCTTAGCGTCATATCTATCAGTTCAGGCAGGAGTCAGGTGACTGATGGACACTTTGTCCACTGATATACAGGTGTGTCTTTTGATTAGTAGGTGTGCCGTTCTATTGTCAGTCGCGTCCCCTGGTAGGTGTTATCTTATTGCATGTTTCACGCCGCGCACAGTGCAGCTTCCAGCTCTCTGTAGTAGAATTTTGTCTCTGGACAAGACATCATCGTCGGCTTGTGACTGGATGGCTTGTCACCAGTCAGTTTCGTGACCCGATCACATCATCACAGATTAGTATTACGCTTTAACTCAAATCCTTGAATAAGATCCACCACTCTGAAAGTCTGATTGCATTTTTCTGTCTTCTTTCTTAGCATAAGTGGAGTACTGAAACTCTACCTTGTATGTGATATTTTTTCTACTGAGGAGCTATTTTTACTCGCTTCATCCGCTGCCCAGTTGGGCACTTAACTAACGTCTTCTAAGGGACTCTCAGTCGTAGAGATGAAAAAAAATCCTTGTTGGTCATCCTCGCCTAAACCATACTTCGAAGAAAGCTCTCTTGACGACGACGCTGTTCTGGAACAGAATACCAGATTATTCCTTTCTATCCCTAAGACTCACTAATAATACTGTCTTGATGTGGTGAAGCTTCCAGTCTTATCAATGGGAAAAAAAAATCTAGCATGTTGCATCTGTAAGGGTATATGTTCCATTTTGCTCCGAGATTTAAAAATTATAATATTCCTTCCACGAAAGCTCATGGGTGTACCACTGTCTCCTTGTGGTTTGTAAGTGTATGAACTCGATGGCTTTGCTGATTAGCACTTTACATATTATATATTTGAATTTTATTAGTAAAAAAAATATTAGTGGATCTGTTATTTACATTAATGAATAAGTAACTTACCATGCAACGTCCACTTATTCTATGTTGTAAAATCCTCAGGTGACTTTACACTGAATGACAAGCCAGTTGTTTCCTGTTATCCAAGTAACCACTTGGTACGTTGAGGGGTACCATATGACCAAGTGGACATCTGATGATCTAGTGGATTAAGGCATTTCAACCGTATAGGACCCGTAAGGATTTCAACCTGAGAGCTGGCTGAGGTTTGTTGCTCACATACACTCAAAGTCGACTTGGGTTTCTCACCCTCGACTTAAATGTCGAGACTGAGTAGCCTAGTCCGGGGCCCCAAACATTCTGATAGGGCAAAAGTACATTTTATTTTGAGAAAGTATTACCTTCAGCTTATGCAGCTGGAGCAGCTTGCTGCAGGGTTTCTTTCTTGAAAGCTTAGTATTGTGTTATGAGGTATGAGTCTTGTTACCTGATTTCAGCTTGCAGATAATATTATCTTCCTTACTAGCCTACTTGACTTATATGACATGTGAATCACCAGAATGGTGGCACAGTTCTCCTAACCTGCGTAAGGCATTTTTGTCACTCTGACGTCATCACCTCATCCACTCAACCCCTGCCCCCGCCACACACCTCCGTCACCACACCCACGTACAGGCGTAACCCCTTCACACACACACACACACACACACACACACACACTCACGTGGGAACTAAACTAGGCTATGGGTGATGATGGGTGAAGGCCAGGGCTCAGTCAACGTGTCTTTACAGTCTACGGGCACATGTCATTAATGAATGGCGCCGGAGAGGATGGACGAGCTGTTGCGGACAGGGTTATCTCTCAACTTATCAAACAAATTTGAAATTTCTGCACCGTTCTCTAACTAGTTTGTTGGGTTCCGGAGGCTGCATTTTTTAAAGTCTGTTTATACCGTCTTGTTAATGAAGTATACCAGTATTTTTATCGACAACTGTACATTGTGTTTTGATCTGCCAACACTCAGTAACTCTCACCACCTTTCCCTTTGCCGCTCACATGGAAAATATAAAACTTTTCGCTTTTCCTTTTTCTTCCGTCGTTTTCTTGTCTATACTCTTCGACTGTTCCTTTGTTCTAAACTTCTTGTGTTTATTATGTGTCTTCAGTTTCATACGTTTCATACATTAAGGTCATCTATCATCCTTTCTAAATGTGAGATGTGCTCTTCTCTTTTCTCTTTTCTTTTATTCCTTGACTAAGTATTTTCTTCTGTATTCCCCTTCGTCTCTCTTCTTATTCATTTTCCTCCTTATTTGGTGTTCACAACAAGGACCGTTTCAGCCAGTACGGTTATCTAGTGCCACTGTCCTACTCCTGATCCTCAACATTTTGGCAGCGTCTCTCGTCTTTCTGTTGTTAGTTCACATGTCATGTCAACTCTTTTGTTTCCCAAAGTGTAGCAAAAAAAACAGAGGTTCTCTTTTAAGCTGCATGAACATAAAACAGGAATGTTGAGGTCATTAATTATTTCCTTGCAGGGCATACTATACAGCGCTTCCTGATTCCTCTTCTGTTGTGCCTACTGTTACTACAATTCCTCCAATGTTGATATACGAGTATATAAAATTCAGTGGCAGGTAAAAATGAAGAGTTCATGCCTGTATTGGTATTTGGTTCAAATGTCACGTTGCATTGTTGGAATCACTTAAACGCAATCGAATGCACGTGAAAAATACATCCAAAAGGTCCAGAAGTGCGATATCGAAGCACGTCCACTTAATGATGCAGGCCCATCATTCAGATGCCTATAAATGGCGTCTTTTTAAGCTGGCAAAAGATGTCCTTTTAGCAGCTGTTCACACGACCCACCTCTAAAATCAAGCTATGACTAACCGAAACATAATACAGATACAGCAACGCTTTTGAAAAACTGGAAGCAAAGGAAATCCCATAATCTATACCCAGGATACTTAATGTGTCGCATAGCAACGCATCAGTACTGCAGTATCGATTTTAACCAACAGAGTTTGTCATGTGACGGATCTAGGTCAAGCTGAATTTGTATGAAGACTCCTGCCCAGGCCAGTTTCATTAGTCCAAGCTATTTGCAGCAAATGCTCTTATCAGAGTCCTGTACTTCCAGCATTGTATAGGATACCTGATGAATCAGTGTATAATCGTGTTCTTGAAGTGTAGGGACCAAGGCAAAGATGTCCGTCACAGGTGCTGTTTTGTCACAACAGCATCGTCCATTGCGACTTCACTAGCGTCAAGCACAGAAAGTACTGGCCATGCATAGATGGAGAGCTTCTTGGTTTGGTGACGAATAACGATTCTTTGTGCATCTAGCTGATGATACAACGACGATGTAGCGACGTCCTCGTGAGTGTTTTGTTGTCAACTTTATCAGGGAGTTCGACAGATTTAATAGCTGTAGGACAATAGTCTATGTGACAATAACTAACACTGATAGATCAGATCTGGTACATTTACAAGGTACCTTAATGGCCCAGCGTTTTGTGATTCCATAATTCGACCCCAAATTCTTCTCATTATGATGGATCAGGGATCTTTTTTTTTTTTTTTTGTAGGTCATTGTCAGAAAATTAAATAGCAGCGATCGATTAACAGTTGGCCCTCAAAATCTAACTTTAAACTACTCGAACATGTCTAAAAAGGTCTGGGCCGCCGTTAAACGTCATTTCTAACCGCAAACACTTCACCAGCACTGTAGGAAGAATGAACCAAAATTTGCCAATATATGATCCATTCCCTACCTTTGCTCGCGGATGTGCGAGGTATTGATTTCTCAGAACCTTGACCTTTACTTTATTCCGTGTAATGTCGTCAGGTCGAACACGAACACACTGTTGCCTTATCTGGAGTTTATCAGCATCAAACTAGTCTTCAAACAGCTGTATAGAGGGCAGGTGTGTTATTTTAACCACCGAGTATGTACTTTTGGTTTTCCGTTTCTGAGAGTACATATATCTGATACAGTCTGATAAAAGGTTGACCTCTCGTCCGCATCATAGGATAAATGGTGCGTTCATCACTAGGTGTAATTACCATTCGAGTTAGAGGGGGGGGGGAGGTGAGTAACAGTGTGACAGGTGGCAGTTCGCCCTCTCACATATTGCTCTATCCCACCGTCTAGAACCCCGTCCTATTTTCTCACGACTCTGGGGATAGACTGTACAGTTCATTAGCTGAGGTCCAATAGTTGTGCATACCACACACCTTCATGTGTATATTTTGAGCATATGTTAGTACTATGTTGTTCAAGAGTGGTGTGATGATATTATTGGGGTGTTTTTTTGATACGTCACTGGATCTAGTGGAAGATCGCTTTGGCCTGTTTTGATAAAATTCAAGTTCATGAATTGTTCACTGCCACAGCCTGAAATCCAACTTTCGTTCTTTCTGGCAGCAGCTCACCGCTCTGTCCATTCTGCCAGTACCTTCCATTAGTGTTGGGAGTATAGAATGGGGGTGGGGGGGACTTGGGACTGGCTCTGCTTGTATTTTTAGCTTTATAATAACTACACACTGTCCATCAACCTCTTCAACTCTAGAACGTGTTTTCCATTTTATTCTTGGTGCTAGTCTACCAAACTAGTTTATTCATTTTAAGCGAGACTCCAAATTGCAGGACTAAAATAAAGCTTGATTGACCTCATCACCGATAGTGAACCTTCTTGTAAATAAAAGAAGCGTTTTGTAGTAATAAGAATAAAAATAAAGGGACGGCATATTGAATCTCGATGAGTTTTTGCTGCTAGAATACAATCTAAGGGTCGTTCAACGTCTTCAGTACTCCTGACACCAAGGAGTATTCACTAACTCCACCACCTCAGCACTTGTGTACCTATATTCCTTCTTCCCTACCTTGAGTACCTCCCTGACCCCCCGAGCCTGTGTCCTTCCATGCTAAATCGTGTTCCTCCTTCCCTGTTATGTGCGCCTTCCTCGCTACCCTGTGTTCCTCCTTCTCTCCTCAATGTACCTCCCTCCCTACCCTGAATACCTCCCTCCTACCTCTGTCCGTGTACATAGTTGAGAATGTTTGTCCAAGTGCATGGTTGGGAGTGTATGTCCGATTGCATGGTTGAGTGTCTGTCTGTGTACATGTTTGGGAAAGTCTGTGTATGTAGTTGGTTGGGTGTGTCCGTGAATGTAGTTAGAAGTGTCTGTGTGAGCAAGTTGCCGGGAGTGTTTTCTGTGTACGTGGTGAGGAGTGCCTCCACACAGGAATACATAGATTGTTATATGTGTCATTTCAACCCGGCGGTGCTCTTGTAAAAACAACAGAATGACAGGCTTTGTTATGTGTTTATTCTGGTGAACTAATTATAGATAAGGAGAGATGGTACGACTTCTCTGTAAAAATAAATGAAATTAGATATTGCGGCTGTAAAGTTTTTACT